>JALIRR010007092.1:7500-12500 GCA_023091755.1 Montipora sp. Colony 1 RG-2022 | reverse complement strand
TGAATCAAAATTGGGAGTAGTGATCACTTATGTCTGACACAGGTAATAGCTCTTTAACGCAAAATGCAATGCCTGTTTTAACGCATAATGTAATGACACAAAATGTAACAACATTGGACTGATGTGTATGGTATCTTGAAATCAGAATCAAGACTCAGTGGGGTTTTGGTGAGAGAACTTTCGCATTTACAGCATTTGTTGTCGCCTGCCGCAACAACTTCGAATGGTGTTTTCAAAATGTATGTCAATCCTGGTACTAAAGGGCAACACGCTTATTTAGCGAGACATATCGAGTTCAGGATTTTCTACAGCATCTTACTGCTAAACGGATAAAAGCGCAAGTGAATCTCTGAATAATCTGTAGAAGCCGCGGATTCACTGATAACTGGAACTGGAACTGGAATCAGTAAACAGCTTCAACCCTCATTACTGGTCTGGGCGCCTGCAGAAACTTTATCTAGTGATCAGTTGAAAAAAATGCAAATTGTGAAATTCGCATTTTTTGTACCACGATTGATCTCTACACCCTAATGACACCAGCCCATCCCCACAAATAATCTGCTTGGATACACTTGAATACCCAAACCATGCACACACATACTGAAGACATTGGATTTTGAACGTTTGACGTCTCGTACCGACTTTTATTACAGTTTACGTTATTTCATGCACTATGCGTTAAAAAAGTTATTACTTTTTGCGTTGGATACTTACATTTTGCGTCCGTGTTATTTTATTTTGCGTCAGTATTATATTTTGCGGCGTAACAGGTAGCAACAGGTCGTTACGTGAAAGCACAAATTATATCAGTCACGGAGACATAGACTAAGTAGTATTCCTGCTGTTCAGGGCGTGGTGATCTAAATCTCGCACAGTCACTGCACGTGTATAAAACTTGAAGAAAAAATTACCTAGCACAGTGTTTGCGCCTTTGCTAGCACTGGCAAAATTTTCATGTGAACATGAGCATAATTTCAGGAGATTGTCTCAAAAGACCCCGCAGTGCTGGGTAAAGTTGTTTAAAACATTACGTCTCACAAACCTGTTTTCTCTCTCAATTACTATACGGGATCCATGTTTAAAGAAGTCCAGAGCGTAAGCATTCAAGCGTCGAATACGCTCCACACGAAGGATGGGTACTACGTCCATGTCTGTGTACACATCTTGACGAATTATCTGGTGAAAATATTGATAACGTCTTGTTCTTAGAGATGGGGCTTGGAACTATTCTTTTAGA
The DNA here is from genome assembly GCA_023091755.1 of Montipora sp. Colony 1 RG-2022. NCBI lineage: Eukaryota > Metazoa > Cnidaria > Anthozoa > Scleractinia > Acroporidae > Montipora > Montipora sp. Colony 1 RG-2022. The sequence goes on along the minus strand of JALIRR010007092.1, from coordinate 11,263 downwards.
ACCAGTCGGTATTGGCTATATCGGCTTCTCTTTTTTCAAAGAGCTTACTACCTTATTCTAGGAAATTACAGACAGTTCCTACTAAAAAAGAAGTGTTATTTTCAAACGGCTCATGTCTGTGCGGGAGAAGCAGTCTGAGATATTAGCAAGGGCTATTATATTCCAAAAAGTAAAATGGAGGTAACCAGGCACATAATTTGAAAAGGGCCAAAATACGACACCATCTATGGCATTTTTTTTTTCTAAAATTGAAGTTTCATTATCTGGGAAGAATGCAAGGTTACCCCATATTTTCTTTGTGGAAACGCATTTGAAAAGTTAAGCAGAGATTTTAACTGAGTGAAAATATCGGCACCACTCCTGGGAAACCCGCGCCGAGTATCTCGGGATGCACAGAATGTACAACTTAACTCTTCACGAACTTAACGCGATTTTTTGTTCTTTCAGAAATAATTTTCGTGACTGATAAATTGGTAGATAATTTCTGAATGAAGGGGTAGTTTCTAAAGAAACTGTGGTGCTGCGTCGGTGGGGAAGTAGTATACAAAAATTTGATAATGTAAATTGGCCACCGTACAGAGATTCTAAAAGCTGACGTTTCGAGCGTTAGCCCTTCGTCAGAGCGAATCGTTATTTGTACCGTTATTTGTATCATTTTTTTTCCAAATGCTGATCCTTTACTTATGAGTCGAAGTGGCAACACACGGACCTCGGCATGTCTGTCTAGGCATGGCTGGTTCCAGCATTTTCTGTATGTCAAGTTAAATTCTTGAAACGAATTTCATATATTTCACTTATAATTTGAATATGTATACCAAGACAAACATTAGTTTCTTAAAATAAGAAAGTTTATTTGTTCGAGATTAAAATATAATGTTCTACCTTCAATAAATGATCGATTGGCTCACGCTGAAATTCTTCTTCGTCTTCTTCACTTTCTTCTCCACTTCCACTACTCTCTCTGGAATCAGCGTCTTCGTCTTCTTCGCTTCCTTCTGACTCTTCTTCCACCTCATCTTCTTCCCCAGAAGGCAGCTGCAAATCTGAATTCCCCGACAGGGCGGTGAAAGACGAACAAGCGAAGTACCCAGTGGCAGATCGCCCCAAGTTTTTTATGGTGCCGAATTCATCAATGACGTTAACACTCGCCTGGTCTTGAAACTCTGTTACAGAAAATGATTCAATAAATCGCTCAGCATTAGGTGAAACGGAGAAATGTTATTTCCTAGAATCTTCAAGTTCCTTGGCTGGGCCGCGGGGAAATGGTGTCATCTGCTCCCTTAAAATCTCTGGGGGACGCCAGATACGCGTCCAAAGATCCATTGATTTAATCAACATTGTCGCATACAACGACTCCAATCTCTATTAGGAGTGCGATCATTCAACGTCGACCTTAACTAAAGCTGTTGAATAATTTAAAGGTAAATTTATAAAAAAGCAGGTATGGATATCACTTCAGAAAATTATTCTTAGAGACTAAAGTTTGTGATGGTTCTTATAAGGGTGTCAGTAAAACACTCACTTCCAATTGGTTAGGAAAGCGGCTAGAGTTGTAATTTTACAACTAGCAATGGCCAATTTCTTTCCATGCCCTGCTGGATAGCAGTGTAATTTAGTTACAGGGCCCAGGGGAATTCTATTAGTTCGTACAAGACACATCTTAAGTTGTTTATTCTAAAACGCTTTAATTTTGTACAATATAGCTAGGTTTTCAAAATGAAATCCTTCTGAACTGCACTGTTTTTCGCTTTCATGTCTTGTCTCGGCGTTCGATAAGCTCCCAGTACGGTTTCCACCATGTTTACCTCCATGTAACAAGCATCAAAGTACGTACTGTGAACTCGCAAGGTTAAGTAAGATTGTCTCACAGTGAAGAGCACGTTTTTTCGACGATTATCGCTTCAGCAGTGCGCGTTTTGTTGACTGTAATAGAGTGCTAAAGTGACGGCTTAAAAAAACTAAATTTATGACATTATGCAATTTACCGAGCAGAGATGTTCTGAAAGAGCATGACAAAAAATGCTAAGTACCACAAATCAGCATCTTATTTCAATTCGGCGTTGAAAACTACCATTGTTATGTTCTGATGATAACATTCAAATCCTTTTAATTTAGTCTCAATTCCAAACGTGTTCTTTCAAAACATGTTTTTATAATGTCAAAGATTCAAATATTTGTGAAGTCAGGTTTTAGGACTTTGGTTAACAAAACAGTGGGAACTGCACGAGCGAGACAGGGTCAAGGAATGCCTTTCAATTATTCCATGAGCGCAGACATGGGCATGAGATGATAGAAAGGCAACGAGGCGCATAACGCTGATTTGGCTATATTATGATCTCATATCCAACAAGGTCGAGTGCAATAAGTGTTGAATGTAAAGCAATCAGAAATATATGGTTTTATGAAAATTGTAAATAATCTGTGAGATTTTTTTCATGATTTGTATGATTCACTTCATTTTTTTATGTAGTTTAACTGGCGAAATAAAGACATTTGCTTACATTTACATATTGCAAGATGTTGCAGATTTCGCTTTGCAAGAACAAACAAAAGACAATTCAATGGTCTCTTTTTTCTCGGTCATAGTTTAAAAGTTCATATATCATGGCCGCTGAGCCAATCAAAACCCTAGAATTGCATTATGCAATGATCCAGTTTTAGTAAAGAAGGATAAGGAAGCAAGAAAAAGGTCACGATTTTAAAAGATGTCATTTTGGCATGGCGAGAAGTGTCTTTTACGATCAACTATGATCCCTCTGGACCACGTGATCTAGTGTGAAAATGTCTTACCAATTCCCGATATGGGTAGTTTGTTTTCCTCTCCTTGCTCCCTTTCATGCTCTGCTGCCACTGTCGTTAGGTACTGTCTGAAGACATTGGTAACCTGCTCGTTGTAACTTCGAAGAGCTTCTGCAAACTCTCGCGGCAGATCTTCCAAAATAACCTTTGCAAGTTCAAGTTGAAGAAACAAACAGAACGATTCCAATCAGAGAGACAGTCTTAAGCTCACGAAAGCAGATTTGCTTTGACAATGTGGGTCAGTGTTGACGGGCTAGGAGAAGAGTCCATATGTTCTGGTTGGATGAGTTTGATCAAAAGAGAAACAGCTGACACAAAGAAAGACTCATGCTACTCTTGTTTATATTCAGAAGAGACATCTGTCCATTGAATACTGTTTTGACTTATATTAAAAAAGCAAAACCGTGTACTCCGTAGGAGTATTCGAGCTCCTACAACTGCTGCTTTATTCTAGCAGTACATAGAGATTCATACCTTTGAGGTCGGGCACAAATGGATTCTTCGCTTGTAATTAGCGTGGAGATATACTCTACCAAACAGGTGGCTAAGAACAAGTACCATTGTTCGCATTACATCTTCAGGAAATTTACCTGTATAAATTAAGAAGTTAATTTAAGTATCAAATGCTGTGGACCACGAAATACGAGACTCTTACATAGAAGATCAGTTTGACGTAGGCCCATTTATACAGTCGGCATAAACAGTCAATTACAGAAAATATGAATGACGTAGAACTATGTATAAGATTCCGTATAAGAATTCAGCACAATCACCAAGAATTGCAAAGAAATATCCACAAGAATAAGGATTCAGACAAATATATATAACCTATTATTAAATTCTCAACCTCGGATCAATGCAATTCTCGTGCTCTGATTGGTTCACTGAATCTCGGTTATCAGCTCATATACCTTAGTTTGACCTTAAATGGTAAATGATTGCGCTCAGCGTTGCCAAACTAAAA
>JALIRR010007092.1:0-2500 GCA_023091755.1 Montipora sp. Colony 1 RG-2022 | reverse complement strand
ATGAAGCACAAAAACAAGGGAGTGCGCTAGACTAATATCTTAATTTAGGTACGAAGAAAATTCGAAAGGAAAGGCTTGCCCTCATATAAGATTTTTGTCAAAAGGATCAACGAATTATTGGACTCCTTCCTTTATTTGGAAAGGCAAAGACAAAGTCTAGAGTGCAAAACTATCCTTGTATTAATAAGAACTACCTATGGGAAATCCGAGCATCTCGAGATACGCAGATCGTATGCGCAATAACAAATGTAGGCACCGCCTTTAAAATGTTGAAGGTCACAATAAAAGGAATCACCCTTGGTACAACAACAGCGAATGCAAACAGAACAACACGCCCGGCCAAACTTGAAGCATCTACGTAGATACAGCTAAATGGCCATTCATGCAGGAAATGCGTGCAACAAAGCTGTGACTAGATGATGTCTCACCTGAAGATATTTCTCCCTAAAAAGCATCTCCACGACCATACGCATTTTGTTGTTGAGTCCAGCGTGATGATAGCTGATTCCTCGCTTCAAAGCACGCTTGAATATATCTTTATCCTTAATCATCCAAATGCGATTCAAAATCTTCTTCAACTTCTACAAAAAGAAACATCCAATCTATTTTCTGACATTTCTTGTCTCATGTAAGTAGCTGAATTAATGAATAATACAATTTCGGCGGTTTGTTTGCATTAGCAGCTATCGGATATCAGCCACTGTACCATGCCTGAGATATAGGAGCTATTGAATCTTTCATGCCAGCAGTTTTTTGGATGTTTTTAATGAAACAATGAGTCCATTCACATTTGTTGAATGTGGGTTTAAAGAATGTGGAAGACTGCGAAGTGGGTTGAAGCAACGAAGCGCGGCCAAGTCTTTTTAAGCAAAGTTCCCCTGGAAGGTCTGGACTACCTATTCCTGTTAGATCGCACGAGAGCTGAGTCAACGCGGTAGTCGATTGCCCAAGCCATTGTGCTAGTCGTCAACTTTCATGTAACGAGCCCTTGCTTGGTCAGTTTAAACTGATATATTAAAAAAAAAAATTCTACTTAGAAACATTCAGATGTATAAGGAATTAACCTACTTTTTTTTAAATCGGCAACGAAATAAAAATGAGCGCTAACACCATAAAATGTTGATGAGCTGTTGGAGATGCCCAATATCTCAAAGGTGAGCTACCTGAGAATCCATTGTGTGATAAAGCTGGGACAATAGCCCTTTTCACGGTTAGTTTTTCTCATTTGAATTACAATGTAATTTAACGTGGGTGCGAGGCAATTTCGGGTTAAACTACAAAACAGCCCGAAATTGCCTCACATACATCTTAGATTACATTGTAATGCAAATGAGAAAAACTAACCGTGAAAAGGGCTATTGATGACAAATTAGCTAGCACTTAGTTTTTACTAAAGGAGCCAATACCGTGGTATCTTGAGAAACAAATAAACAACTGAAATAATTAAGTCAATTACTATACAGTGCCTCTTTCGAACCTCTTTACCGATGGCATTGACAGACGACAATGTGCATTCTTTCAAAGGCTCATCTAAGTCTGAAAACTCCGGTTGCTCATCTTGAGCTTCCTCCAGCTTTTCTCTTTTAGTGCTAGATCTGCGAGTGCAAAAAAGGTAGAAGACAGCCATCGTAAAGATAGATTTTCTGCAGCAGTAGATATTGCAAAGTGACTTCCTAACAAAGCCCATAAGCTAATAAAATGCACGATAAGTTAATCATTTCAAAACAACTGCATCGTTTTCTAAATGCCTTTTAGATTTTTCTTTTTCTGTTTTATCTCGGTTCCTTTTCTCCTTCTTTTCCACTAGAATTTCTGATCCCCCATCACATCACGGCACAAAAACGGCTATCTGTTCAAGGTTGTCAAGGGGTTCAGAATTTCTGATCCCCCATCACGTCACGGCACAAAAACGGCTATCTGTTCAGGGTTGTAAAGGGGTTCAGAATTTCTGATCCCCCATCACATCACGGCACAAAAACGGCTATCTGTTCAAGGTTGTATAGGGATTCAGAATTTCTGATCCCCCATCACGTCACTGCACAAAAACGGCTATCTGTTCAGGGTTGTAAAGGGATTCAGAATTTCTGATCCCCCATCACATCACGGCACGGCACAAAAACGGCTATCTGTTCAAGGTTGTATAGGGATTCAGAATTTCTGATCCCCCATCACGTCACTGCACAAAAACGGCTATCTGTTCAGGGTTGTAAAGGGATTCAGAATTTCTGATCCCCCATCACGTCACGGCACAAAAACGGCAATCTGTTCAGGGTTGTAAAGGGTTTCAGAATTTCTGATCCCCCATCACGTCACGGCACAGAAACGGCTATCTGTTCAGGGTTGTAAAGGGAGTCAGAATTTCTGATCCCCCATCACGTCACGGCACAGAAACGGCTATCTGTTCAGCGTTGTAAAGGGATTCGGAATTTCTGATCCCCTTTGATCAGATATAAACAGAGTAGAAACAGCCCCAATTTACTTAACGGAGAAAAAAGGTTCA
>JALIRR010007091.1:15000-22869 GCA_023091755.1 Montipora sp. Colony 1 RG-2022 | reverse complement strand
GTTGGGTTTGACTCTTACTAGATGTCACATGGGTGGATTTGTAAGGTTTCTTCTTCCTCTAAGTGGTTTCCTCCGAGGACTCTGCCTCCCCCCTCAAAAACTAGCTCTTTATTTGATCTGCTTTTTTAGAGTTGATTTGATTTATATTTTAGAAAATAATTTTTTGTGGTGGGAGAATTTGCATCCCACCATTGTGGCCTGGACTCGGTTCCATAACTCGGCATCACATCTGTGTTAAGTTTAAATTTGTTGGCTCTCTGTTCTGCTCTAAGAGGTTTTGGTGATTTATTTTATGATTGAAATGTTTCGGTTTCTGTTTGTTTCAGTTGTCACTATGGAGACCAGCAGAATGGGGATTCCTCATGGTGAAATGAGTAAACAAGAACAAACGGCAATGTGGCAGCAACAGTATCATGACTCTGGTATTGTGTCAGGTGCTACAACCACAACTCATTCAGTGAAAGGCGATGATGATGACGATTACATGAAGACTTCTCATATGACATTTGAATGGGAGCAGGGGTTCTCAGACCAGGACATGCATGCAATGAATGAACAGTTTGTCTCAACAAGGAGGTAAACGGAGGCTGATAAATAGATACCTCTCACTTAACCTCGTTTTCCTCATCTGAAAAACAAATAAATCTTATTTTATTTAAAGTTTATGAGAAACTTCCACCAAGCAAGTAGTTCATGGATTACATGTCATGTTGGGAGGGTTCTACATGGTGGGGTGAAGTGTTACATGTATTCTTCCATCTAACTAAAATTATTTCAAAACTTCTTTCTAATATATCCAAACAGCCAGCGCATCCGCCAAGCCATGTTTCCTGAGACTTTAGAAGAAGGAGCTCATATTCCATCCACACAGTTTGACTCTGCTTCCTCCACCGCTGTGCAGCGTCTAGCAGAGCCATCTCTTATGCTTAAGCAAGCTGTTGTCAACCTGATCAATTACCAGGTACGTTTCACATGTGTTGGAAACACTTGAAAAGCTTTGAAGTTCAACGACTTCAGTTTAAAACTTCTTGGTCCTGAAACAAAAACTTAGAGGTTGGTGCATTTATTTATCAAAGTTCCAATGTTACGAGTCGTTCAAAAAATTGTGACAAAACTCTAAACCTTGAAGGAAGTTTCAGTTAAATTTTCAGTCAATGTTCATTTGTTTCTCTTTAAATTCGTGGAAATTAATAATACAAAAAGAAATTTATGGTGTTTGATTGACTGTCTTTCAGAATAGGCATACAGCTGTACATGGAATAGAAGTTTGAAATCACAGAGATTCACATTAAAATTTTCAAAATCCTGCTAAAATACTATTTTAGACATGTTATACTGTACATTGTACAGTATCTTTATGTTGCTTCAAAATGCCATGACGTACCATTTTAAATCATCACTCTACATGTACGTATTAGAACTTATTCCAGAATAGGGTCAATCAAATGCACTCTTATTTTGTACTTTAATGAAAAAGATGGGAGTTTTCTTGTTAGCAGCCAATATTTTTCTAAGGGCTGCTATTTGCTAGTGAAAAGAGGAAATAGTTACGTGAGGGGTTTGGGCTTTTCCTTTAGCAAGACCTGCAAAAGGCAATGTCCTTAAAAGGTTGATTTTCCCTTTCGACAAACTGAGGACCAAATATTTTTTATTATATCTCTCAGATAGTATGTGCACGCTGTGATTGGCTAAATTAGAATGTGGCCCGCTAAATTTGAAATTTTGATAGAACATTCTGCAGCAAGTTGTTCATGTACTTGTGAAACTGCTTGAATCTTGCAAGCAACTATCGGATTTTGACACAACAATCTTTGTGGCAGTTAATATTTAACCTTCTGCTTGACCTCAACTGCTTTCCTTTCCTGCATGGCTGATTACTGTAGAGATATAATAAAGATTTACTAACCTCGGTTTCTTGGTCTGTTCTGTAAATGGAGCCTTGTTTTCCCCCTTTGATTTATGGTCTGTGCACTTCGCGCTTGGGCTGGCCATAAATCCAAGGGGAAAAATGTGGGCCATAGTTTACAGTACAGCCCTTGAACTTGATTAGTAACAGGTATGTAAATGCAACTTTGATTTAATCAAACTAGTTGAAAAAAGTGAATTTCGATCATAAAAAGATTGAAGGGCTATTTCTCAAAATGTTGGTCAGTGAATCTTCTTACAGGGGCAATTCAACCTTTCTCAACTTGTTTGACAAAACCAAAGTTTACTCGCCCACCCACTTGTTTGACAAAACCAAAGTTTACTCGCCCACCCACAGAGCACCATAGTTTCTTTAGCAAATAAACCTTTCATTTGAATATAAATGGTTTAAAATTGCAGGATGATGCTGATCTTGCAACTCTTGCTATTCCTGAACTGACCAAATTATTGAATGATGAAGACCAGGTATGTTGTGGTAAATGCAAATTCAACATACATTGTAGCTTGAAAACAGAAAGACTGAGAATGTTAAAGATATTTTTCAATGTTAACTCAAGGATGTAGGGGTAAAACCTTCTGACCATCAGTGCGGATGCTTTACCACTGAGCTATGCGAGGCTTGGGGGAGCAAGGAAATTTAACTAGGGTGATGTGACAGCATTGTTGTCCCATCATTCTGATAGGATCTGAATTGTCAATATTCACGATTGTAACAAAAGAGTTAACAGTGTACGTGCTAACCCTGTTTAGTGAAAATGAAGAGATTTACTTTGTGATGTTGAATACGGGTTACTCCGAAAAAACCAGAGTGCTCCTTTGCAAGAATCCTTTGTACTTCAGTAGGTTAAAAGAACTAATGAAAATGAACAATGGAGATGTTTGTTCTCAGGTGTGTGATTAAAACCTTTTCATGATTTTCTCAGGTGGTTGTGGGCCAAGCTGCCATGATGGTGCATCAGCTTTCCAAGAAGGATGCCAGCCGTCATGCCATCATGAATTCACCGCAAATGGTTGCCACTCTTGTGAAAGCCCTGAACAACTCCAGTGATGCTGAGACAACGCGCTGCGCAGCTGGCACTTTGCACAACTTATCTCACCACAGGTAACAGATAAATCGAATCTGGCAATTCTTGGGGCTCTAAAAATATAAATCGCTTAATAATAAATTATGAGAAAATGAAGAAGCATGACAGATTAGACAGATTCTTACAAAACCTAATATTAAAATGTATTTGGACAATTACAACAGTTGGTTATTCTGTTAATGACAAATTACTCCCAAATTTTGGTGCAAAATTTAATTTCAGTGTTAATTTGTAATTTTCATAGCAACTTTTCCTGCAGTGCCAAAATGGTGTCCAGGTTTTAAAATAATGCACACCTTATGAACCTAATTTGTCACCCATGATATTCATAGCTAATCAAAAAGGGTATACTCATGAAGTTAGGAAATAATTTCATTTGCATTTTGTCCAAAATGAAATGATTTCCCTTGCTTAAATACTTGAGAAATTATTCCTAAAAATTGTTGAGTGCTGGAAATTCAGATGCAGATATGTGACCTCTCATCCGAAAACATACACTTAGTCTAATGGTTTCCTGTTAAACGGCTGAAGCCGTTGGGTACCCATTGAAAACATTTACTAAAGCCTCTCTAGCGCTCACAAAAACCATTTGTCACAATCTGTCAATACAGAATTATAATTAAGTTCTTGTTACCTTAGTGAAATGTTGAAAAAAATTTAGTAAGTTGGTCTTGCTGCCAAAAAATTACATGTATGCAGGGCTCGAAAAATATTTGAATTCCACCTTGCCCCTTGATCAAGTAACTCTCAAATTTTCCTTGCCTGGGGCACTTACCCCCTTGCCCACATTTTCAAATGCATTAACAATTCATGAACCCAAAAATGGAAGTCATACTACAGGCATGTTTTAATGTAATAAACCCATCTTGACTGTTATCTTCTTAGTGCTGATCAATTTCATGTTTAGATGTATGCCATTATATTGTAATACTTCCACAACTTTGAACTTCTTCATTCCGCTTTTGTGAAGTTGTACGGTTTGTAATGAATAACATGGACAACACTGTGTAATCACATTGAAGTAGTGTGTACCCTACCCTATAGTATTGTTTTAGTTGAAGAAGTGTGGAACCAAAACCTTACTTGCTGATTGAATAACAATAATTATTAATGCTCAGTGATTCAGTAAGAACCACAAAATTAATGCTTGTAAAAACAGAAGAAATTATACTAAGATTTTTATTTAATTTTCAGGCAAGGTTTGCTATCCATCTTCAAATCTGGTGGCATCCCAGCTCTTGTGCGATTACTTGGCTCTCCTGTAGAAGCAGTTGTGTTCTATGCCATCACAACTCTCCACAATCTCTTGATGCACCAAGAAGGTGCCAAAATGGCTGTCAGGCTTGCTGGAGGTTTGCAGAAAATGGTAGCCCTGCTGAGTCGAACAAATGTCAAGTTTCTTGCCATTGTGACAGGTACAGTGGAGTCTCTTTGTACAGTGTCAGCAACTTTTTCACCATCAGCCCATTCACTCCTCAGGTGTCCTAAGATGTTTCTCCCTAGCTGGAGTCAGTGGAATGGTTGAGTGTACATAGTTTTTGACTAGTTAACCCATTGACACCTCAAATGCTCCAGGACACTCCAAGTTGACGATTAAAATCGTTTGGTGCCAGATAGTAAAATCTGTTAAGTCTCACTCCCAAGAGTCAATGGGTTAGTCATAAGTGCATCATGGCTCATCTCCGGATGATCTTACTAGCATAAGAGAAAAACCCTGACAGGACTTCTCACTTGAGAAGTGTGGAAGATAGAAAAGCCCTCTTTTCTGTATACATGAATTGCAAATGTAAGAGAATTGTAAGATGTAAGGTACCTCTATAATAATGTTTACAGAGCAAAACTTTAAAGTAGTCTTACAGTAGGTCTATGCACTTTGAACTCATCTCTGGTATCAAGTAATGCCCACAGCAGAATATTGTCTTTTCTATTTTAGGTGCTGAAATTTAATTTATTTACGTAAGGTAACATTTACATTGTTGATTGCTGATTTGCCACAGACTGTCTTCATGTTCTTGCTTATGGCAACAAGGAAAGCAAGCTGATTATCTTGGCATCAGGTGGACCTGCTGAATTGGTGCGCATTATGAGAACCTACACTTATGAGAAGCTTCTTTTTACAACCAGCCGTGTGCTGAAAGTGCTATCTGTAGACACAGATAACAAGCAGGCCATTGTTGAGGTAATTACATTGTAATTCAGGGTTTTACAGCTACAGCTGTAGATGACTGCAAGTACCTGTACTGTGGAGGGCATGTGTTTCTAGAGCAAGATTGTTTCTATCATTTTAGTGAAGTAAGCCTTGCAATGTTCCATTGTTCTGGTTAATCTATAAACAACAACAACAACATCAACCACTTATTTATTTGTCACTGAAGTGCAAAATTAACGGAGAAGACATTGAGCGTATAGCCAAAAAAACTACCCAGAATAGTGAAAAAAAATAAGCAAGCTGGGAAGTTAGGTTAATAAATAATCTTATATACCGGTATGTGCAGTTGAAATACAACAAACTGTAATACAGCGCTTGAAGCTCAGTTTTTTTCAAGTCACTTTTTGGCGACCTTCTTTCACAGAAAGGTTGCCAAATATAAAATGTTGGTTGCCATTTTCCCTCGATGACACACTGTGGAGTATTATATGAAGGAAAGAACTGCTGACCATTTTGAGATAAAGGTGGCCCTATGATCGCTAGTGTGTACATCTATTCGCTGTTCTTCAACTCTTCATACAAATAGAGAAAGAAGAGAACTGCAAGAATTGCAAAAGAAATTTATGGACAATGTTTCTGTATGTACATTATCAACCTTTTTCATTTTGTCTGGATCTAGAGTTTAAAAAAAATAGACCGATTATCACGACACCACTTCCACGCCGGAACGATCACCAAATTTGTGACCTTGGTGATAATTTTAGTTTCCATTATTTCTTCTAGTTGCCATGGCATGGCGACCCATTCGGTCGCAGTTTCGATCGCTGTAATAAGTAAAATAGAAAAGTAAACATTTAAATAAACAAGTGAAAAAAAGAAGAAATAGGCATTAGATCTAGAACATACTTATTCAATCAAGTTCAAGAATAAAATATTTGATTATTGCACATTATTATTCTAGCTAAAGCAAATGTCACTCACTGTTTATAAGCCAATCGAAAGCAACATTATAATTCTTGCAGGAAATTTTTCATGTGTGTGTAAAAATTTTGCTCAGCCCTCAGCTCATTAGTGATTGTTAATAATCAAGAAAATTTTACACACAACATTGTAATTTTCCTGCATGAATTATAACGTCACTTCCAATTGACTCATAAATGATGACATTCATTGTCGGCTAGAACATGTGCAATGCCGGGATACTCTCCCTTTTAGGAGTTTTTTTATTGCTTGTTTAACCCATTGACTCCCTGGAGCGAGACTTGAAAGATTTTACTGTCTAATGCCAAATGGTTTTACATCGTACTTGTCAATAGGGGGTGGTTCTGGATTCAATGGGTTAAATGATTGCAATAAAAGTATTTTTTCCCCCTCATCAATTTAACATTTGTAGTTGCCTATTGTGAGATTTTCCATCCTTTTCAGGCTGGAGGAATGCAGGCTCTTGCCATGCATTTGGGTCATCAAAGCAACAGACTGGTGCAGAACTGTCTATGGACTCTGCGTAATCTGTCAGATGCTGCAACCAAAGAGGAAGGGCTCGACAACTTGCTTCAAATGTTGGTTCAGCTGCTTTCGTCCAATGACATCCAAGTGGTGACGTGTGCTGCTGGAGTCTTGTCAAATCTTACGTGTAATAACCCAGGCAATAAACAACTTGTCTACAGATTTGGTGGCATTGAGGCACTTGTCAGGACCTGCATGCAGGCTGGAGACAGCGAGGAGATTACCGAACCAGCGGTAAGGAAACTGACATTTTCTATTGCTGTTGTTTTTCATTGTGTTTAAGTCCATTATTAATAATTTTCATCTAAAGTTTCCTTTAACAGTTTTGAATAATAGTGGTTACCCTAATGGCTTTTTTGTGTGACTTTGGTAAAATTGTGAATGCATTGTCTTGTGAACTTTGATAGTGTTGGCTTCTCTCAAGGCCTGGATTTAAACACCAATACAGTTAAGGCGTGATTCCTTAAGGCCATGCTGATGATTCGTTGCTTGACTGTGGATACATTCAGAGCTCTATAGACACTTTTGCAATTAAGAAAGCTCCCATTGCCAATGTGTTTAATGAGTTATAGCATGTTGTGTGTCGTTCATGTTAAAAAATCTTGTCACTTTTACCGCTTATCTGTTTTGAACAAGAGTAGAGTGTGAAGACAAGTGATTCCTTCTTATTGTGTGCCTGCTTAATAACATGTTATTAAATCTTGTACAAATCTGGACAAATGAAAACTGGACTTGATTTTCTGTTCACATTGAATCTGCTACACAGCTAATCTTCAGCATCGGTGGTAGTATCAAATTGAAGTGAGTAAGAAGTGTATTTTTCCAAATCAGGTTTGTGCCCTTCGTCATCTAACAAGTCGTCACGAAGATGCTGAAAAAGCTCAGAATGCAGTGCGCGTTCATTTTGGCTTACCAGTCTTGGTGAAATTGCTCTACCCACCATCACGCTGGCCACTTATCAAGGCAGTGATTGGACTCATGAGAAATCTTGCCCTGTGTCCATTGAACCATACTCCGATCCGAGAACATGGAGGTCTGCCTCAACTGGTCCAACTCATGATGCGTTCTTACCAAGATATGCAAAGGAGACCTGGGCAGAGTGTTGTGATAGATAATGTCAGAATGGAAGATATCGTGGATGGGTGTGTGGGTGCGCTTCATATTTTGGCACGTGAGGCACACAACAGGGCTGTCATCCGCAGT
>JALIRR010007091.1:0-5000 GCA_023091755.1 Montipora sp. Colony 1 RG-2022 | reverse complement strand
GAGCAGTTCCCGTGACTCCAAACGAGTTCTCCAGACATGAAAGTAGCAAAGAATGATTAACCTTGTCAAATGCCGCTGATAATGGTTGTAACAATAGGAACACAATGTCCCCCCTGTCCAGTGAAAGTAAGATGTCATTTGTGATCGTTAGAAGTGCGGTCTCGGGACTGTGGTGCACTTTGTACGCAGACTGAAAACGTTCATGCAAGCCATTAACCGTGAAATAATTATATATTCAACTGCACAAATACAGACTTCTCTACCAGCTTTGAAAGAAACTTCATTTGGACACCGGGCGGAAGTTGGAAAATTGCTCACAGTCAACATTCGGTTTCTTCAGTAGCGGCCGCAACGAAGCAACCTGAAGATTCTCTGGCATCGATCCAGTCGATAGCGACAGATTGATTCCCGTTTTGAATACGGGCACAAGAGCCGAATAGCAACTTCGCATTATAGTTGATGGTGGGGGCTCAAGTTTACAAGCCTTGATTGTGGAACTTCTGATCAGTTTCAAGACGTGCTTATCTATAGATCGAAAGAGGAGCTTGGTGTCATGGGCGTTGTCCTGGATAACCGACGAATAATAGAATTCCTTGGCCTGTATAGCATTGTATTCACAACACTACATTGCTCTATGTAGCTCAATCTGTCCGATTCAAGACGACTAGAGCGCCACCGATACCTGCGCTCTAGCCTGCGCCGCTTCCTCTTCTCATTGCCAATGTCCTCGTTATACCAGGGGGCGTTTGGACGAAGGACGATGGTCCGAGATTTCACCGGAGCCAATATCATGATATCCATTGTATCACGCAAGACGTTATCATACCTATCAACAAGCAACTGCAGGGGGAGATCAGTGACATCTGCAAGCAGGCTTGACGAGATGATGATCATCTTACTAAAGGCCTCAAAATAAAAGTTCCTGAGCCTGCGGCTAACAACAGACTTTCGCTCATTGAGCGGTTTCTGAAGATTCAGCTGAGAGCAAATAGCTTTGTGGTCAGAAATTAACTGCTCCATTACAACAAGTTCATCGACTTTCAAAGCCTCAGCATCCTACCTAGAGATAACAAGGTCTAAAATATGACCACTTCTATGGGAAAGAAAAGCCAAATGTTGTTTCAGGTTAAACAATTCTAATTAACTGCCAAACTGTGCCACATATCTGTCAGCCGTATCATCCATATGGAAGTTTAAAGTCGCCAATGATGAGCAGCTCCTCTGAGCAAACAACAATTTCTTCCAACAAACTAGAAAACTCCTCAAAGAACAAGCCAATTGCAGCACCAGTCTCCGGACGGTATCAGCGGACGATACACTACCAAAGCACGGACAGATTTACGATTTAAAAATGAAACGTCCATACATTCAAATGATCTGAAGGAATGCTGGTACATTCGTATCTTAGTACAAAAGCCTTGTTTATAGAGAAGTCCCATACCCCACCAGTCCCCACTGGTCTTGGAGTGTGAACAAAACGGTAACCACTCGGGCAGAGTTCTCCAATAGTTACGTCATCTCCCTTCAGATGCAACCATGTTTCCGTGATATCCAACAAATCAACTGCATGATCAACAACAAAATCCTTGATAACCAGAGTTTTGTTGTGGACCGATCAAGCATTTAACAGACACGAAGTAAAGTTCTTGCAGAACCGCGTATTGGGAACTTGGCTAACACGGTTAAGAGAGCGAAGATTATTTTTATTGGCACTCATATAGGAACGATTATAATCACGCCGACGTATGCTTGTGGTGTGGACAGGTATCACGTGTGAAATGTTGTGAAAAGGCAATCGATTGACATTTGGCGCAATTGATAAAACTGCTGACCGGGTAGACAACGCAGTGCAGCGCCCACGAGAACAATGGGTTGAGTTGGTTGACTATTCGTCATTATTTGTAGAGCCAGGATTCAATTTAAACCCCAAGTCGCCTTCCAGCATGCAATGAAATGTCGCAGATGAATTTGAGTAATACGCACACGGGCGTTTGCCACGCTTGAATTTCCGCACGATTGTTAGAATAGCAATTTGAGCGCTTGAATAGATCTTTGCATCATTCCGATTCTGCCGGTATGACAATAGCTTGCGATGCAAGGAATCCGCCCTATTGTTCGCAGAATAAGCAGTAAAAAACTCATAAGGCGAATCCAGCTCCAACCAGATTTCGAAAACAGGATTTTCTGCAGAAGTGATGATCATTCTGGAAGATCGAGAAATCGTTCCAAGTTGTGCTCCCAGCGGTTAGACATAGCTTGATATCGCTTGGAATACCAGTGGAACCAAAATAAAGGAAAAATAGAACAAAAAATATTATACCGATACTAAGAGGAAAATCCTTCTCCTGCAGGAGGTGGAAACAGCTCAAGTTTATGAATTTGGCGAAGATGGCATGGAAGTAGATATTGCTATCGATTTTTCATGGCAAACCGAGGCAGGCTACAAACACTTTTGCGATAGTAGTTTCGAAAATTGTGTACATCGGAAGAGTAGAATTGAGTTCTACTTTCCGGAACAGTTGCAACTTTCTCTTGCCGCTGCTCTGAACAGATTTCAGGAGGAGAAAAAAGCTCCTCGATACGATCGTCCCACAACAAATCAAGAATAGCCTCGCCAACGAATTGTTTCTCCTTAACGGCCGACTGATTGTTCTTAAAAACAAGAAGTGGTGGTGTGGAGTGAAACGGAATTTTATAGCCATCCCTGATGATACTCAAGATAAACTGTGGAGCAGCAGAAACCTGAGCAAGAGAGCTCCATTTTATCTTCAGTCTCAAAGATTTCAGGTTCCTGGACTGAATCATCGGAAACAATCTCAGCAAAATCACAGTGGGGAACAACAAAAGAAAATTTGTACTTACTTTCGTCGTTTATTTCTAGTCATCGGTTACCTGAAATACCTATAACTGCTGCAGACTGAGTATGAGGGCATTCTTATCTTCAGTGACTAAACTTGCCACAAGCAAAACAACTATCAGGACCAGCCGGAAAACTGGTAGCCTGATTCTCAGACGGTCCAGGTCGCTCGTGTCACTGAGAAGAGTGTGTGAAACGAACGACCTGGACCGTCTGAGAATCAGGCTAGAAAACTGGACGATCGGGCGGATAGGAGCCGCTCACTTTGATTTCGTAAAGCAGGTCTGTAGCCCTGTGAAACAACACGAGAACTTCATGGACGAGAATGCGAAGCTGATCTTTTCTCGGATTTCCTGCCAGCCGCGGACTTCAAGGCCTTCTCGGCCCTCTCTTGGGCTCAGCGAATTTCTTTGCCGTCCGCGTCGTCTATACTCTTCAACTGTCTTCCAGCCAAATTCCGACTTATCAGCTAAGAGGATGAGCTTCTGACTTTCAGTAACGACAGACAAACCTACTGCACGATATAGCCCCCTTAGCATTATTCGACCGAGTTAGGCTCCACATGAGCTTTAGCGTCCTCCATGGTATCCTAAATCTTCGAACTGAACTTGTACTGGATCTCGTTCCCCCTACAGTTAAACGTTTTCGGACGCTCTCGGCGTAACTTCTTTATTTCTCTTAACTATTTTTCGCGGAATCTGCTACTAATTTCGAGATCTGCTGAAATTGAGCCCGGTTGTTCTCCGCGAGAGACTGGTGAATAATATCCTGAACTTCATTGGAAACGGAAATGATGAAGGAAGGTAAAACGAAGAGACAAAAACGAAGAGGCAAAAAACTCGATAAAGTAAGCAGACAGGGAGACTGACTGACCTAGAATGACCTACGTCCCCCTCCAAAACTGTTAAATACCCTTAACTAGTCCCGTGACACCGCAAGCCTCTCCATCGGGCCGTCAGAATATCAATTTCCGACTAATTCACTCAGTCATTTAATTGCCAGAAATTACATTTTCCGAACCCCGCTGGAGGACAATTTCCATTCGGAACTTTGTAAACAATTCCCAAAAGCTGATGTGCCAGCTCTTTCAGTTCCAGAGCTTGATCGCTGGCTCGTTTTGGTCGGTGGAAAAGATAGCCTGGACCAACTGCGTTGAGAGCAGAATTTGCAGTTAACTATGCGCAATTGTATGGACACAGCGGGTCATTTGTGTATTTTGTTACAGCACCTACAGTGTTACCCTGGTTCGGTAACTGAACGTTCAGCTATAGACCTCATTCTTTAAAGCCTCCCTTTGCTTGGGTACGGTGTAGCCTCAATCAACAAGCAACATCGACAAGAAATTGTTAAATCTTGTAACATTACAGTTGCAACTCAACTAGCAAATTCTGATCCTATGCAGTCTTACCTTTTTGGAAGAGGGTTGTCCAATACACACGAGCGGAGTCGGGTCGACTTTTTGGTGTAGACGACCCGTCAAGCGGAAGTCGGGTCGTGGTGTTTGCGGAAGTAAAGTAACAGGAAGTTGCTATTTGAAAGAAGGTTTGAGGAACTTTCTGAAAATTTGACGGGTCGTGACGAGCCGTCACTTGAAAAGTCGACCCGACTGTTGGAAATGTCAGGTGGTAAGAGACTTTTTGTGAAGATGTCATTCTCGTCACTAGAGCCTCGGATCGATCCCTCCGTCAGTCAAGAGAAGAGCTGTGGGGTCGAGATTGTGAAGATACTGGAGGCGTTGACGCCGGCTGAAAATGTTGACGGGTCGTGACGACCTGTCTAGTTCGTGACGAGCCGTCACTTGAAAAGTCGACCCGACTGTTGCAAATGTCAGGTGGTAAGAGACTTAGAAAAAGATCATGTATTTGTGAAGATACTGGAGGCGTTGAGGCCGCCTGAAAATGTTGACGGTTCGTGACCACCCGTCTAGTTTGTGACGAGCCGTCACTTGAAAAGTCGACCCGACTGTTGCAAATGTCAGGTGGTCAGAGACTAAGAAAAATATCGTGTATTTGTGAAGATACTGGAGGCGTTGAGGCCGGCTGAAAATGTTGACGGTTTAGTTCCAGCCAAACCTAAAGAAAAGTCGTACCTGGAACTGGTGAAGCTTATCCAGGATCATTTAGCGCCGAAACCTTCAGAAATT
>JALIRR010007090.1:0-22873 GCA_023091755.1 Montipora sp. Colony 1 RG-2022 | reverse complement strand
CACGTAAAGATCACCCTAATTGTGTCCCACAGTGTGCCGGAAAACAGGGCTACAAGCCACAATAATTCAAGATGGGGCGGCGCCCAGAAATTTAAAACTGAAAAAAAAAAAACCCTTTTTAAAAGTTTCAACCAAATTTGAGTGCAAGGTAAGCTAGTTGCTTAGCAATGGGCGAAAAGACAACTGCAAAAACAGAGTCCTAGGCAGAATTCGAACCTACGACCTCCGTAACATAGGTATGAAGCTCTACCCATTGAAGAAGAGCTCCTGGGGAGGTTCTATATAGATAAAGTGTCTCACTGTTGTGTGGGTTTTACAACATATGGAATGTACAGATTTCTATGATTCATGGTAATAATTTTAAGATTTAGGATTGTTTAGTTATTGATATAGTTAGAATGTTAGTTATTAATTGATCATGTATATATACATATACAATTTTTATTCATTTATTGATTTATTTCACTTTTGTCGGCATATTAGCATGTATTTGCTAGGGGCCTAATCAGCCTCATCAACCCGAGTTGAAATAAACTGAGTTACTTACTCATGCGCCTCATATTAATTTTCAATGCAGCTATTGACGGTGAAGGGTTTTGAGCATCCGACCGCTGTTACGAAGGTCGTAAATCACAATTCTGCTTTACACTGTCCTTTCGCCCGTTGCCAAGCAACCTGTATTCTTGCTTTTTTCATGGGGACAAAACCATTCACCATCAATAAAAGAACACACTCAGGTCGTGTTCTATTGGGATCAACCGTTTCAACTGCAACCGGTTTCGGTTGAAGAGGTTGAGGTTTCCCAATAGTACACTTTTCCAATCGTTTTCGGTTGAAACGCGGTAACTCCTGGGAATAGTTATTACCAGACTTTTCAGCGTTGACAAGTTGAGGCCCGAAAGCAACAAAGCAGAAGCCCGCGGCCGACTTTAAATGGCCCGCGTAAACGACAGAGGTTGCTGCCAATACTTTTTCAACCGTTTCAACCTTGTTTGATGCCGGTTGAAAAAGTTGATCAACCAAACCAACCGAAAACGGTTTTTTCCCTGTAGAACACCTAAAAACCCAACCAACTAAAAACGGTTGACCCCGATAGAACACGACCTTGGTGTATGGTCCCGTGACCAAGAATCATCCAATCAAGGTGCTCGTTTTGTCGAGTGTAAGTCTAGGTACATAAAAAATGCATTTGAAATATGAGTGAAAACATTATTGCCTCCGATTTGAAGGATTTGAAATCTTTAAACTAAGGCGTCGTTGATTGATTTCACTTGCAGATTCAGGGAATCATATTTGCCATCTGCCTTTACCGTTCCATTGGGTACGAGAAGATATAATTTCTGCCAAGGATTGTGTTTGTTTTTGTGATACTAATCGAGGAAGTTGCTATTGGCAGCGGCATTTGTCTCAAAAATGAAACTGATGTATTATACCCGTTTTAACAAATTCATAGGTTATTACTTTTTAAGATTCAGTGTATTATTCTTGTGATAAATGTTACTTTGCATTTTCCGTTGGAAAAAAAAAGTTAGAGGTCACTATTTATATAAGATTTGATATTTTTCATGTTAAATGTGGCTTAAGGTTGGAAGATTTGCGCATTTCAAGTGCACAAACTACGAAAAACGAGTCTTCGTATCTGTCCTTTTTCAGTTAAGTTTCCTCTTCGTCTCTTTCAGTGTTCTAACATTATTATCTTTTTGTTGGGCATAAATTTAAGACTGTATATTTTTGTTTTCTTCAGTTATTTCTTGCTTATTTGCGTATTTGTTTATTTTGGATTTGCGGAAAACCCTGCACTATTGGTAAAAGTGCAAAGTTTAGGCAGCAAACAAGGTGTGTCACCATAGCATCGTCAAACCGCTTTGGTAAAATCGACGATAAGATTTTTTTTAATTTTAATATGTGACAGGTTTTTCTCCTTAGTATATTACTAGCTCAAAGTTCATTTCGATTTAAAGAAGTTACCCTAACTAAAGATAGTTTACTTGTGTACAAAAGTGCTTATCGCACGGAGCTGTTGAAAAACTGACCCAAGCGAGGTTGTGGGTGTACCTTTTCGAAAGAACCTTGACCGTAAATAATAAAGCACAAAAGAGACAACAAGCTTTCATTCAAATAATTTTTCACTGTCACATTTCCAATTTTTTTTAACCTTTGCAGAGTTGAGTACAAAATGAATGTTACTTGCCAGACAAACAGGCAAATTTTAAATAGATGCGACTTCAGTAAACACTGTGAGACACACAACAGAGATCACAGATCTACTTGGGGTTTTCGATTCCTTCTCTGTCTTTGTTGAACCCATAAGTTACCAGAGAAATTTCCATTTGGTTTCAGTGTTGTACGTAACACCACCTTGGCGAAATATTAGAAGTACAGCTCATTTTGATTTCGGCTCGACGGGCGAAAGATTCACGCTGTCGAAGTCCATTACTCGTGGCTTTTAAGATTCCAGATCTTTATGTTTCCCTGCCTGTCTAGACGTTCCATTCTTCAGCTCCATATGGGTATATTTTCTTTAAAGATGTACTAAAACGCCATTGGCGTTACAATGACTTTCGACGCCATTACAGGTTAATTGTGCAGAGCAAGCTACGCATTACCCCAGCCCCCTCAAACCTAACAAATCACGCACAGAAGACTCTATGCACAAAGACACCACTTAGCAGGGGAGTGACAGGCAAGACTTTTCCCGACACGGAAAAAAATAACAAAAGTAACAAAAAAACCCACGAAATGAAACCGAGATTCCGACTGGGTTTGGCAACCCAGAAATGAAATTTGTTCTGATCCACAAATACATATCAATCTCGTACTTCCTGTACTGCGTGCGGCACGTAAAAATTTGGAACTTTTAATTTCTAATAAATAAAACAAGTGATTGGTGCAAACGACTTATCGACGATATCAGCAACAGACAAACAACAGACAAACCAACTAATTTTACTAACAATACACCTACGGACATTTGATTATATTTTGCGCAATATAAATGTTAAATTATTATGATGATGATGATGATGATGATGATGATGATGATGATTAACAACGCACCAACCACCGTTTACTGTCTTCAGTCACAGCTAATAACAACACGGTTTAACTGACAGACGACAAATAACATCACGACTTGGTTGACCAATCAGATCAGCGACCAGAGTATTTATACCACCCACTGACGCTATACAAATCACTTGACTCTGATCGATGATGACTTCTGCTCAGGTTGTCGAAACGTCAGTCAATGTCATTCCTTCTCAGGACTACACTCACCTGGACGATCATACTTCAAACAGTTATATGACTCATGGATTCAAACCATTTACGATTTTTTGTATTCCAAAACTGTCAAGTCCAGTGCTCTTGACACTAGCGAAATTAAAATCGCTTTTCCATTAACCTTTGCCAGCCGATAAAGTTTCAGGTCAAACGACCCCAAGCCAAATTTCATGGCCTGGTCATTCAGGCCAAGAAAGTCAATCAAAATACTTCTGAAGGAAGTAGTATATTTGTAATCTTCACCGATTTGAGTCCATGCTTTGAATCTTTCTATGGGTTTCTCCTCTCCAGTGCGATAGATACTAACAACTGCCTTCCCTATCCACAGCTACAATCTCGATAATAAATTCCTGGAACACTTGATGCCACAACTCAGTTGACCTCTTCCCGCGGTAGGAAAAAAAACTATGGACCTTCTCTATGAATTCCCAAAGTTATTGCCCGATCAACATTGATACGAGGGCGAGGGATTGTATTATGGTTTGGTGTCACCATCTTTTTGGCCGGGATTGTAGCCATGGATAGAAAAGCCGCCACTCATAAGGAGAAACTGAACAACAAGATCGGAAAATTGCTAGAGGTGTCAAAAAGTCATGGCGGCTATTAAGTCTGTCAAAGTGCGTGGTACGATCCATTTCAAAGACGCATCCACCATTTCGATTCTGGCGTTGTGAAATGACAGTATTTAGCAGGATTAGTTAAACGATACGCAAATGGAGGTCTTTACAAGACAAATCGGACATTTGAATTGCGCTAATGTATATATATATATATTTACTGTTAACGGTTTTCAATTTTTTATACAGCAAACGGTTAATTTTAAACCTTTTTACGCCTATCGGTTAAATTTTTGGCCCTTTAATGGCTAGCGGTTAAACCCCTCTGAGACCCTCTCAGTCTATTAACTATAACTGACAGAGAGCCCACACAAACTGTTACTGTAACCGTTTGATATTTTCTAAAAAATGATGCATTGGATTCACTGTTTACTTGCCTCTTTCTGATTGGAAGCCGTTTGAAGTTGACACTTGGCTGGCACACGTGAATCTTGTTACTCATCTCGACCGCTCCGAAGGTATGGGATTTTTTTTATTTGATATTCTTCGAGGGATAGCTCTGGGCCGTTTAGATTAGTCGAATTTTCGAGCGACAGGTACAAGAAGAAGCGTCAATTTTTCGGCCATTCTCCTGCGAAGTTTGAAAGCGGAGCTATGCGATTTTCTGGGGAAAAAATCACAGTAATCAAACCATGATTCCATTCAGTTAAACGAGAAGTGGAAAATTTATTTTCGCTATTATCTACGGACGTTATACAGCTGACTTTATAACAGAATAAAGCACTCTTGGATGCAAACATTTATTTTCAAAGTTGCGGAATAACGCTTATTTTTGAAGAGTAACCAAGTCAAATTTCTTCGCAAAGTAATTCTAACTCCACGTGTTTTGACTTGTTTCATCTGCAACCCTTTGATTAAACCAGACGCTCAAGAAAGATGGTCTGATGCCCAAGCCTTTCGCAGCCAACAGATAGGCATTTCAAAGCTATTTCAAAATGTCAAAGAAAAATTGTTGGGGGTTCCAAAGAAAAGATTTCAAAAGATGCGAGCACGTTCAGTGGGCAAAAAGCACTTTGCAGTCTTGTCAAGGGTTTTCGATCGCGTGCTTCAGAAAGTCATTCAATGTAATTACAAAGCCAATCACATCAAACAAAGACAATCAACCATTAAGGACATCAAGCAAATAAAACCCAGCCCGCGCCGGGTGTGAAAAACCGTGCATGGGCAAGTTAACCGATATTTACCAACTGAAAAAGTATGGCGAGAATTTTTTGTTCACCAAACGTCTTAACAACGACAATAACAAAAAGGAAATCACGAAAACTTCGCTAGGCTCTTGCCACCGAACATACCACTCTTTATAGAGATGAAACGAAGCAGCTGCAAACGAGCTGGAGAAATTAGAGAAAATCTGCCCTCCTTAATGATGACGAAAACAAGATGCTGAATTACCACGACGAGGGGTGACAGGACCAAAGCCCTAACCGCTGATTCGGAACACTTTGAGCTGTCCTTTGCCCGGCCTCTCCCTCACGACCAATCCGGCAAGGTTGGACCCACCAGGGGACGAACCCCAACCGGCCTAGCTCATGAGTTCAAAGAAGCACACAAGCCACACCATAACAACAAGGTGACAGCCCCAGAGGTGCAGAGAAAAGAAGGTTTCAAATGAGATCAACGTGTTGATTACCGAACCGGGAGTAACGGCAAGATTCCCCAGTGATACCACGCTTCTGATTCAAACCAATCCACGACTTGTCCGCAAGTTTGATGACCAAACGCCAGTTTGATGCACCAAGAGGAATACGACCTTGAGTTACTGAGGCTCTTGGTACCTAACAGAAAAGCAACAAAAAACGCAACTTGTTTGCAACAGACCTATCAACCCAGGCAGTAGGTGAAAGATCAAATTTGCCTTTCTATGAGTGAGTTTCCTGACGTTGAACAACCAAGACTTTCTGACAGGATTTTGCCCTGATCATGACAACTCCGCTGTGCTTGGCAGCGCAAGGCTTGGGCTTCACAAGAAATCAGTCTGAGCTTGACAGCTTAATATGACTCATTTAAAGTGATTCCTGAATTGCGAAGAAATTTAACTTGGTCACGAAACAATTAAACTGCACACCTGAAAAACCAACATTTGACTTGATTTGCGTTAATTTGTTGATTTCAGTTTACTGTATCCCAGCGATACAGCGCTAGATGACTAGACAAATAAAGTTCCTTTTTTTTACCCCTTCGTTACTCTTACTCATTTGTGACAGTTAAACAATTTACCGCGGCTTTAAACTACTATGGGTAAACGCATTAAAGAAAAAAGTCACATTACACCGCTATTGTTAGAGCTAAAAGAAGAAACGAACACGTGTTCTTCGAAAGCCCCAAACCAATTATGGCGAGTTTAGAGAACCCAAAAATTCCCCCTTTCATCGAAAGAAAAAGGCTTGGAAGGCATACGACCATCAGCCATTTCGCTCACTCTGGGTTTTGAAGACGAGATTCCACCAATACCGGCTTTTAAAGGGAAAAGCTGATGGGACGCCGATGAGCGCTACCCTACGATTATGTAATAACCAAAAACTGAGGTTTCTGGAATTTTGCGCGGTTAAAATACCTCGACAACAGAACTTTAACTAGATGAATGAAGAGTGAAAAGAAAAAAACATGCAGAAAACCTTCAGTTTTTCCGTGTAAGTGTTAAACGGGCTTTGAACAACCGAATTTCACAATTGTTCTACGGGACTTTCGACAAACGCTTCCCAGTAAAATTTAAGACTTCTAACGCTAATTAACACAGGCAAAAGAATGATCTACTAGTAAAGAGTGATTGAGATTTGAGACCATTTGGCCTTTAATTTTTCATCATGGAACGCTTAACCCGCCTTTCCCTCCTAACCTCAGACAATTTCACTTTTCAATAGGGACCTCTTCAGGGATTAAAGGGTTACTTCGTTATGACGAACTTAAGCAAACATTTGTACTGCGTTTGTCGCGTTTATCTTATGCAAAGCAGAATACAAGACACATTCACCTGTGCACGTTTCGATACTTCACGAGCTAAACAAAAGCACTACAGTTGTTTGCCCATGCCCGTTCAGGACGAGAAAGCGCCTCTTAATTAAGGCCGAATTGGCCCTTTTCATGCTGAAGACATTAATAGCCGTCTGGTAAGAAAAAAGAACCGTAAAAACGTTTTTATAAAATTGTGTCCCGCGACCGTGTTGAAGTCTCCTTTCTTGGCAGGTCACGAAAAATGTGCACAGTGTCCACAAAGTGAGCAAGTGCACACAAACGAAGAATAGGAGCAAACCAGGAACCCATGACCCGGAGCCTACAACTCAACTGTGTACGTGTAACGGCGTTTTCACAGACCGATTTATTTTTAGATTGAATTTCCCGCGAATGAGACTCCCACAGGAGCCCGATGACCAATTACAAGAAATTACGCTGACGTCATTGGATCACCGAACCGGAACTGCCTTTGTTTTTTGACCTAATTCGCGGGAAGGGCTAGTCTAAAAATAAACCTACTTGTGAAAACGCCGTTTCACAGACGCTGTATGGAAGTTGCACGCTCCAGATGGGCTCCTGGGCAAACTAAGGTTCTCCAGTTCCACGCCCCATTTTTCATTTTGTGAAATACTTCAAGTAAGTCCGAGCTCTCTGACACGAACACGACGAGGGAGCCTCACCCTCGATTGACGCGGCGAATACCTTCTTACTGAAAAATCTGAATGCGGACCAACATGGTATTGTTCTTCACGTATTGCGGCTCACGGATCTGCTCAATCGGAGCAAACTCCACATAGCCGTAGCCTTTGTAGTTGCGCGGAGCTGTTGGTCTCTGAAAGGCCAACAGATTTGACTTGGCGACCAGGGTCTCGCTGATATGCTGACGAAATTCGACGCCCTCTCTCTGATCCAAGATGGAAAGAGCGATTCTTCCAGTAAAGGGCCATTCTAGGATGTTATCATAATCCCCCTGCATCATGTGAACAAACAGAGTAATGAATTTTCCAACTCCACTGTCCACACCATTTAAGTTGATTCGCATGCAGAGTTTGTACCCGAACAGGTTGGTATGGATGGCTGGGCTATATATGGCCTTCATAACCCGTTCACGGCATCTTGGCGACACTGCCGGTAATTCTCTATCCTCCATATGTAGTAACCATTGCATACACGGCCTTCATACTCCAGCACCTTCGTTTCTAGGCGGTTAACACTGACAAATAAGAACAGCCAAGGTGAACACAATTTTCTCAGAGTTAAAGTGAAGCCCAGAATTTGTACATGTCAGTGTTTCAAAACTCATTTCATCATGAACTTTGGTGAAAAGTACTTAAACGAAGAAAATCAAAGGAAAGGTCTATTTAAAACACAAAGTTTAGTATCAGTTGTACTGTCACTTGTTTTTTTCGCTTTCAGTCATAAATTATCATTGGATTGTACATTGAGAAAAACTGTATCTCGAATGCGGTGCGAGGAAATTTTACGTCAAAATAACCGAAGAAACTGGTCTAGGTAAATTAGAGCCGAAAGAAGTCCAAGACAAACTTTAAAAATACTCCACTCAGGGATTTAAATCATGTAACGTTAGGTGGAGTCACGGCAATAAGCGATGATTCACGATGCATTGCTTCTGCCCGGGTTCGCTGGCAAGATCGAGAAATTCCGCCCTCTCGAAACAAATCGGACTTTCAAGGATTTCGGAAATCCCCCAGCTCGCTGGTGCGTCATAAAAAAGATAACTGCGGTGACTTGCCACTGAGTCACAGACAATTCAAACATCTCCTCAATCAAGCAGATGATTCCTGATGACATATCATCCAGCATCTTGGGAAAATAAAGCAAATCTTCACAGAGCGTCTGAATCGTGCTTCTCAATGTTATTATTGACGTCACGATTTTACTGGTGGTTCAGTTGATAAAGCAATCGAATACCGGGGTGGTGGTCGCAGAGTAAAATCCTTAAACGGCCCAGAGCTCGTCCTGTTTGCAGAAATAACTGAGTAGACAGTTCTGCCTTTGCTTTGCCATCTGAGAAAAGGTTAGACTTCTCTTCTTAGAAGAGGACGATTAACAGTAGTGTAGCAGCTCCGGTAACCTGCTATTGTCTGGTGGTGTAAGCAGCTTCTATAGTTCTTTTGAAGTCGAAATCAATGTTTCAATCGTTTAGTCTTTTTTGGCTTGAGTAGCGAGCCAATCACATTATACGTTACGGGAGCTGCTACATCATCCACGATTAAAGTGTCTATACGCTCAACAGGGTTTTTTTTCTTAGTTTTGGTATCTCTATAATGTGTAAAAAAGTACTGTGACAAAAAAAAAATTGGATTCCAACGCGTTTTCGCCCTAAAATCGAGCTTTGAAGTTCCCGCCTCGGCCAAGCCCAGTCAAGTTGACCGCGTAAGGAAAGATTGGTGACGAGTGACGTCACTTCAGGAGCTTCGATAGCCTCGTGTTGTGTTTACTTTGCTTGCTTGACGACCGCAGTATACGTACGTAGCCAACTTCGGTTTGTTTTTGGTCAGTGAAAGT
Organism: Montipora sp. Colony 1 RG-2022; assembly: GCA_023091755.1. Lineage (NCBI taxonomy): Eukaryota > Metazoa > Cnidaria > Anthozoa > Scleractinia > Acroporidae > Montipora > Montipora sp. Colony 1 RG-2022. The sequence goes on along the minus strand of JALIRR010007090.1, from coordinate 13,493 downwards.
TTGGATTTTATGGAAGACTCGAGTGAAAGCGATGTATTTTCTGAAAGAGATGAGCAGAGCGTCTGACTCTTGCGATGAAATAGAGTCCGAAGATCTTGATTCGTTCGCCCTCGATGAAAATGCTCGTGTTTGTTTCAACACGCATTGCTGCCCGCATAATCTGAAGCATTGCAAAACAAAAATTAAGGAAGTTCATGTGGAAGTGTGTGGAGAATGTGGCCAAAAACCAAGCTCGGATTTTGCGGCATCTCGCACTATTATGATCGATGAAACACAATAGGCTTACCTGACAACGACTTCGATCAGACAACTCTTCTTATTTGAATGTATTTGGGTGAAATCTCGGTACAGGAACAATACCGATTTCATCCTTGACAAGAGTTCTTTGCCATTTCTGAATACCAAAAGAAAGTTGTCTTGTAAAGTCCTCGGGAGCGAAGTGACAAGAGCAGACGGCGGACGAGACAGTCGGACTCCACTTTGCACGTTTCAGCTGTACAAACTCTGTCCACTTTTTCCTTCGAGCTTTTGCCTTATTTCGATCATCACCGTAAAATGGAATCTTGTGCAAAGCAATTCTCTTCTCTGAATTCGGAATATTGGAACAACCCGCGACAACATATCTATCAGGCATATTTAGGTCGCCGAAAACTCTACATTACTGAAACAAACAGTGACATGAACAACTGACGGGATTTGGCGCTTCCTGACATGACGTCACGACACGTTCTGGAACCCAATCTCTTTCTTTGCACTGACTCACGGTCAACTTGACTGGGCGTGGCCGATGCGGGAAATTAAAGCTCGATTTTAGGGCGCAAACGCGTCGGATGAATCCAATTTTTTTTTGTCACAGTACTTTTTTACACATTATAGAGATACCAAAACTAAAAAAAACCTGTTGGCCGTATAGACACTTTAAGCCTAGGTCCTGATCTGATCACATTTGCTAAAACTCTGAGGGATGTTAAAATTTGTTATCATTGGATTTGACTGAAATCACAGCAGAGATAGGTCGGTCCAATTTTTCTTTGGTAGTGTTGGCCTCTTAACGTTTGATCGAGATCTCAAGCTGTAGTGATTTCTGGTTTGTCTTAGTCGGGCCATCACCCTGGTCATTGGATTTTTTGGGAGTAAATCCTCATCATATACTCGCGTTGCACCCCACTTACCCAACAGTAAGCTGTTGTAAAGGCCTTTCTACACTCATACGAGTGTCTTCGAGGGGATGTTCCATATGCTGACCTGAGATGGTGAGTGCATTAACAAGACGTCTCACTTCATCCATTTCAGCACGCTGCTGATGGCACAGTGCTGCTAAGTCGTTCACAAACAGGTCATGGCTGTCCTGCTCTTGTGGAAATGCCTCCGCCCCACCCTCGGTGCGTCGTATCTGATTCGTAGGTTCCATTTCCATTTCGCTGGACTGGACCGACTAGACAGAAAAGTGACATCATTCACTCATCTATAACTTAAAATTTCAGCGCGTAAACGCAGTTTGCTACGGATGTAAAACACGAAGTTAAAAATCTGAAAGCCCGAAACTCCCGTACTGCATATTAATTCAGTCGAGTACAAACGCATTGCATTCTTAAATTGAGTCGTTGACGTCATTTTCTTCTCGATCCAGCTCTCTCAACATTTTAAAGGGAAAGTACGGCCTAGAAAAAGTTTCCCTGAATCGAAAGTTCTTTACCTGTGTTGTCATACTTGACCCCTCATTTGGGCTTAATGTGTTTAATAGCCAATAATAACGCTTGGAAAATAGGCATTTTTAAATGGAAATCAGCCCCATTTGTTTTTTGTGTATGCAAACGAGGCTATGACATAGCAATAGTCAAGGACTTCTCCGGTGAATGGAAATAAACAACAAAATCACAGGCGAGGAGAGCGATACTGACCCGAATGTAGACTTGAATCTTAATCCAGAGGGTATATTGTATTGATATTGGCTTCACCATCGGAACAGATTTACCTTGTGGTCGTTAAACAGGGTTTTATAATTAAGTACAAGAGAAAATGAGGGGACAGAGAGGGAGGCTCCTGGTCCAGCCCTTGGGATATGTCATGTCCACGGCTTGGCCCGAGCCGATTTGTCCTCAAACTTCCACAGCCTGCTCCCGTTGGCCTTGTAGCTCACTCGGTATAGCAACGGTCATCTAATCCGGAGTCGTGGGTTCGATTCCCACCCGGGTCAGAGATTTTTCTCTGTCCTTGGGTGTTGCATAAGAAGCTCCTGGTTTCATCCATCACACCCACACAGTAGCCTTGTCCTCACTTGAATTCTCTCCATACATAGAAGATATATGTGAAACGGGGCCTACGGTTTACGGTTTACTCGAAAAGACTTGAAGGCTAACCATTTGCAGATGAAATTACAAAGGCAGCACTTTCTCCTCAGTTACTTTAAGATCCTGAGTGTTGATCTGGCCGGGGCTGGAACCCGAAACCTCCCGCCTGATAGCCCGATTCTCAACCAACTGAGCCACCGGTGCGTGGTCAAAATATTGGTCTAAATATTGCTTGCTTCAGTTTTCTCGCTCCAATGTAATGACATTTGGATTGGTTGACTGAGGTTTCAGTATGAAGCGAATGTCAACAAAACCAATTTTCATATACCTGAAGATCCCGCTTGAAGTCCTCCTTGATAAAATGATCCGATCAGGCTCAGCAGTTTTTAGGCTCCGGGAATCCATCCACGTTTTATTTTCGATAGCTAACTTTTCTTTAAATTCTCATTTTCCGGTATCGTGTGGAAGCTTCAGTCTTTTAGTTTTTACATGTGTTCTCAAGTCTAGTTTCAATCCCCTCGAAAGCGTACTTGAGCAGATCAAAACTTCTATTCAACAGGGGTAACTGTTTCTGTGATAAAGCCTTGTTATGTATATTTAACTTGAGAAACATCTGAAGGTTTCGTCGGCTTATTATTAGTGTGGCTAGTGGTAGATATTTACCAAGTCGCGAACTAACTAACTAACTAACTAACTAACTAACTAACTAACTAACTAACTAACTAACTAACTAACTAACTAACTAACTAACTAACTAACTAACTAACTAACTAACTAACTAACTAACTAACGCCCTTTGCCCCCTGCGGAGCATAGGCCATCGATGAGTTTCCTCCACCGCACCCGGTTCTGGGCCGTCCTACCAAATTCTGTCCAGCTCAGCCCAATGCCCTTCACCTCACATTCCAAATCTCTCCTCCAGCTGTTTCCAGGGCGCCTTCCTTTCCTCTTCCCCTGGGGATTCCATGAAAGAGCATTCCGCGTGGTGTTACTCGCTGGCTTCCGTAGAGTGTGGCCTATCCAGCCCCACTTCCTCCTTCTTACTTGTAGCGCAATTAGCTCTTCTTCCGCCCGTTCCCACAGCTGCTTGTTGGTTACCTTATCCTTTCAGCAAAAGCCAAGAATTCTTCTGAGACAGCTATTAACAAAACTCTGTACTCTACTTTGTATCCTCTTCGTTGTTCTCCAGGTTTCTGACCCGTAGAGCAGAACAGTCTTCACATTTGATCTAAATATGCGAAGTTTGGTTCTCACAGATAGCCCTTTCGATGCCTATATACCTTCTTCAACATTATAAACACTGCTCTAGCCTTTCCAATCTTGTAATTGCATCCTTGTCCGCACCTCCAAGTGTCTAGAACGCTCCCGAGATATAAATACTCTTTGACATTCTCCAACGGCTACCCCTCGACCACAACAGGTACCTCACTTGTGGTGTTAATCCTTAATACTTCAGTCTTCACCTTGTTAATCCTCAGACTCAGTTTAGCCTCTGTTAGCCTTGAAGTTTTGTCCTGGATTTGTAGATGGCTGTGGGAGAGCAGGGCAAGGTCATTCACATAATCCAGATCGTCCAGCTGCTCCCATGGGGACCACTGTATTCCGTTGTTACCTGCTTTGGTTACCAATGTCATTAACCAATCAATGGCCAGTAGAAATAGAAAGGGTGATAGCAGACAACCTTGTCGCACCCCTTTCCTCACTTCGAACGAGTCTGAAAGCTAACCCTTATGGGCTACCCGACAAGTAAAACCTTCATAGCTAGACTTAATCAATGTAACAAGCTTCTCTGGGATGCCGTAAAAGCGCAAGAGCTTCCAAAGAGTCCCACAATCTACACTCTCAAACGCGTTTTCATAGTCCACAAAGTTGACATGTAGGGACGAATTCCATTCCAATGATAATGATTGCTCTATGATCACACGTAGGGTACATATTTGGTCTATGCATGAACGGTCTTTCCAAAAGCCCGCTTGCTGGTCTCTAAGCGGGATGTCCACTGCTGTCCTCATCCCAACCAGAAGTATTCTGATTAATACCTTGCCCGGAACAGATAGTAGCATAATACCCCTATGGTTATTCCAATCTCCAAGGTCTCCTTTCTTAGGAACTTTGACAATAACACCTACCCTCCACTCTTCAAGGATGCTCTCTTCTTCCCAAATCCTAGCAAAGAGCCTATGGAGGACATCTACTGATGCTGATAGATCTTTCTTCATGGCCTCGGCAGGAACCCATCGGGCCTCGCTGCTTTACCGTCCTTCAGTGCATGAATAGCTGTCCTAATCTCTGACTTACTTGGTTTATCGCAATTCAAGGAAAGAGTAGTGTCTGATGGTGGAATATCTGCGGTGCTTACGGGGGAAGGTCGATTTAGTAACTCTCCAAGGTGTTCCGCCCAGCGCTTAAGCTGTTCTTCTGCTGTAGTCAAAGGCTTCCCTGATTTGTCCTTCACTGGGTTCTTTACACGCTGATGCTTTCCTGCCAGCCTTTTTGTATAGCTATGTAGATCTTTCATATTTCTCGTTGCAGTTGCTTCCTCTGCTGCCTTAGCCAGACTTTCTATATAAACCCTCTCGTCCCTTCTAACACTTCTCCGCACCTCCTTGTGAGCATTGCTGTATTGCTCCTGGACCCTTATTTTCGAAGCTTCCGTTCGCAAGTTGCTCAATTCGGCTTTGACCTTTTTCCTAACCTCAATCTTCTCTATAGTATACAGAGACGTCCAGTCCTTGTGGGTGGCTTTCTTCTTACCGATGGTTTCTTCACAGGCCTCAGTCCAAACCTACTTTGCTCTTTTCCACTCCTCCTCAATATCAGTGACTCCCTGTAAATAACTTAGATTCTACAACCTCTACTGTCAAATATGGTTTTCTGCAAGGGTCTGTTTTGGGCCCCCTGCGATTCTCCTTATAAGGTGGTCCATTTGAGGATATTTTCAAAGCACATGACATTAATGTTATGGTCTATGCTGAAGATACACAGTTATATCTCGTGGTAAAGCCAGATGACCGCACTTCTTCTACCCATAAGCTTGAGAAATGTGTGCAAGACATCAGAACTTGGACTATTAAAAATAAATTAGTGCTCAACGATGGCAAAACAGAGATCACATATATCTACTTGAACTTCTCTAAAAATTGTCCTACTTGTCCTGATATCGATATTGGGAATGTTACTATCACCCCCACGTCTGCGGTTCGTGATATGGGCGTCATAATTAATAAACATCTGTCCTTCAGGTCCCAAATACACAATGTTTGTAAATCTGCGTTTTATGCTCTAAACTAGAAATAATCAAAGATTAGTAAGTGCGTTCGATTGGAATTTTAGCTATGATCGTTCAATACCGCATTAGTCAACGATGATACCTTTTGGCCATCAATGGCAATGACACTTATTAGATACATGGAAAGCCATTTTCAAGAACTAATAGTTTGCATCGTTAGAGGATAAAATGTAGCGAACAATTGACGTTTGCGTGTTGACTCCAGTTAAAGGGAAATTTTCAACAGTGTCTAGGATGAGGCATATTTAGTAAAAATTGGAGGAAATGTAATTAGCACCCGAAAGAACAATTCTTGCTGTTGTGGTGGCGGTCCTATTTCTTCAGAAGTTCCTTTACACGAAAGATATTGTGTAAGATGTTGTTGTTTCTATTGGATTTTATTTTTTGACTTTCGTTTTAAAAACTGTATATGGCGACATTCGCTTTTCCGTAGTTTCAGTTAAAGATGGTTTCATTTCCGTTTTCATGGTTTTCGCATTTTCAGAATAAGCCTTTACAGGTACGTTCTTGATCACAAGTAGTTGATGGTTTGAAGTCAGATATAACCCGCGGGTTGAATTCCAGACGAATTTAGTGAATCGACCCTATTGACGCTCGGAAGAGGTGGTTTTTGTTTTTCCGGGAAGAGTTTGCTGTATCACTGCAAGCAGCGGGTTGGCTATAATTGGTTTTCCGTATACACATGAACATTATTCAGTGTTGACACTCTTTCCGAGCTTTGCTTTAACCGGCACCGAAGCAAACGATTTCACATTGTTGCCCTCGTCTGGATAACTTGACCTTTCACGTACAAAATAGGCTTTTCGCAAGTATCACAACGGTATCCAACGGCAAAATGATGAGAGCAAAGTTTAGTGCTCCACGCGACCTTGAAGTTTGTTCTTTGCAGTTGTTTCTCTTTTAAAAGCTGCCATTTCAAGTCTTAAGCTTTGCTGGATCGCGGAGGGTAAAATCTCAAAACATTACTAGTTTGATCTGTCGCTGTGAATATCAACGGTCATTGTCGCATCCATACACTGCACACCCACGACTACGAACTATTTAGATTTCTAGCGGAGTCGACTGGTTTGTTTGCCCACTGGCGATCCCAGAAGTCTTTGCAAACGTAGAGGAAAACAAAGGGGCCTGGGGACCGGCAACTCATTCATTGACCCTATCTGGCCGTCAATATCTGATAGTTTGTGACAATGGATGCATATAGGAAGACTTAATTGCACTGAGAATACGCGTCATCTAAAGTGAATATGTCGAAGTAATATGCTAGATCGTTTGGTGCAACTGTGAAGGAGAGCGTGAAACGCGCTGCACAATGGGCTGCGTATTATCACACCAGTCGAAGATCCTGGTACCCTAAGCCCAGCACCACAGTGTCTCTTGAAAATGTACCGTTGGTGACACCTCTAGCCGCGGCCAACCTTTCTTCATATGACTGTGAAATCTTGCTTAACTAGCCCTCATCATATGGTGCAGCAGTAAGACAAAGGACAGTGCGAAAAGAGACAACAATGGCTAAGCACGGGACATTGCCAGAATTTCTTTATCAACGCCACTTCGAAGTTGGTGATAACATAAAGTGCATCTGAACCAGGGTGACCAGGGTGAAGAGGAAGAAGCAAGTGACTCTAATGAAGACCAATTCTTCGACGAAAACAGTGACAAAGACTTTGACATCAGTACCGATGACACCAATTTGACTAAAAAAGACAAGGGTCTAAGCATGTTTGGCCAGAAACTGAATGCCATGCGGAGATGGGTAACTATCACGTGCTTCCAAGCTCGCGAAAACGTTCAGCAGACGCGCTGAACTGCATCGAAAATAAAGGAAGCCAAGCCACTAAGTGACCATTCATTCACATATAAGCAGCGAAAGGATCATACCGTAACCCAGGAAATTTCCAATCAACATCTTGCTGTAAACAACTTAGTTGACAAAAACGCTCTCCTTTAACATGTTGCCATCACCTAAAGTTTACGCTTAATGAGCAAAAGTATCAGCGTCACCAACATCAACATGCTGTACACGTAGGTTCGACTCCTGGAATGGAGCACTCGGATTTTTCCGATCATCCCCTGTAGCTCAAAAGTGCATCATTTGAACTAGATTAAAGACGACAAAAAGAAATTAAATAATCAGATTTTGCGTCAAAGATTTCGTAAACGGGATGACAGAGAATGACGTCACTCAGGTAAAACTCATAGATCACAACATAATGGCAACTGCTGATCTGTGGATGGCTTCATTTCTCTCGTAATCTTAATTTGCAAAATTAAAAAATTAAAGGGAAAATAGTTCTTTTGGAAGTTGCAACAACATAACAGTCTTTAGTCTTCAAAAATCGGCGTAACAAGGTAGTGAAAACTTAAGCAGACTGCTTCCATATTTTCATGGGGCGGAAATAAACTCATTTTGATGTGCACCAGAGAGGAATGCATTTTAACAAACTGAAAACACACTGTATACTGAGCAGCTAAAAAGCTAATATCTTCGAGAAAACAAAAAGAAAGAAAGATTTACACATAATAAAATAACATTACTAAGTACTAATTATATATCTATTAATGCTAAGTGCTATTAAAGGAGATGGTTCGTATTAAACTTTTAAAACCAGCCAGAGTGGACTCCATTCTAATGTTCTCAGGTAGAGAGTTCCAAGTTTTACTGGCAAAATACCAAAAAGAGTGAAGACAACAAGAAATGGAAGCAGGTCTACACAACGACAATATATCAGTTCCTCTAAGGGCCGATTTACACGGTACGATTTTTGTCGGATGCGACAAGCTTACGACAGGCCTACGACATGATCGACTTACGATTGTCGCAGCGTTTTAAAACATGTTTTAAAATGCTACGACATTTTTCTGAAGTACACAACAATCGTAAGTCATGTCGTGGGCTTGTCGTAAGCCGTTGTCGCATGCGACAAAAGTCGTACCGTGTAAATTGGCCCTAAGAGAGTATACCGTTGAGCGCAACATTAACAAGTCCTTAAGATACGCAGGGTAAAAATTGACATGGATGCATTTATGAATCGTGATTAACATATTTTGTATTTTCAGATTGTAAAGTGATGTAACTACTGCTCTATCTAACAACTGACTGTATGTTGATTCCCTGTCATTAAAAACCACATGCAGTGCACGCTTATTCAATGACTCAAGTTTTTCGCTATCCCTAGAGCTACAGAAGTGTCATACTACAGAACAATACTGAAAATGTGGCAGAACGAAAAACTTAAACAATTTTACTTTTTTGTAAATAGGCGAGACTTGTTTATCGAAATTCAATTGACGATCGATAGTCATTCCCAGGAGATCAAATGAGTCCTTAGTGGTAAAAGAGAACTGGTGATCAGTAAATCCCAGAACCATGGCATGGTGCTTGCTAGGGTTGACTATAATTCCGTTTTCTGTATACCAGGTATTTGCCTTCCGCACTTCGCGCTGCATACGCTGGTCAAGGGCGATAGGATCAGAATCCGAGTCATATAATTGCTCGTCGTCTGCATATGCATGAAGCTTCACTTCTTTGATGACGTAGAAAAGGTCATTTAAGAAGATATTGATTAAATATCGGTCCAAGTACACTTCCTTGTGGTACACCTCTTCTTACAGATTGCAGGCTAGAGTACGCATCGCCAACTTTCACCCTCTGTATCCTGCCGCTCAAGAAATCCTCAAGTAGCGCGCAAGCGCTGCCTTTCAAACCATAGGATGATAGTTTGGCAAGCAACAGCACATGCGGTATGGTGTCAAAAGCTTTTGCCAGATCCATTGACACCACAGCCACCAGTTCCTTCCTATCTCAGCTAGCTTTCCAATCTTCAATCAGCCGCAGCAATGATGTTCACAACTGTGGTGTCGTTTATATGCTGAGATAACAACCCCTGATAGGATTCTTGCAACTGGATGAAGAGCAGCCTTTCAAAGATATTATTCAAACAGGGCAGAACGGTTACAGGCCTGTACTGAGTTACGTTTATCTGTCTCAGCGTCCTTTTCGAATACAGGGGTAACTTGACCCATCTTCCACCTTGACGGATAACGCCCTTGTACGATTGCAATGTTGAGGATTCTTGTAAATGGCCCCACTATGGCGTCTGAAAATTTTTTTATTAAGTGCGGCGGTTGCATGTCATGAACACAAGCTTTTCGTACGTCAATATTTGACAACAAATGTTCTACTTTCGTCTTACTTGTGGGATAAAAACTGACACGATATATCGCTGTCTTGCTATCTACGTCGTCAAAAGTATCCATGACACCAAAAGGAACAGTATGCAAATCAGCTTAAAACATGTCACGATCAAAATGTCTAAGACTGCGAAAATAAAGCTTTCTCGATTTCATTTTTCGAATAGCCTTTCTCAATATCACATACACCAATGAGTGATCACTTAGTTGCACGTGTACAACCCCAGACTCCATAATTTTGCTCTTATTATTTATTGCAACAAGATCGAGTAAAGAGGTAGATGTTTTTGTTATTCTTAAAGGAAAATCAATCAGATTATGTAAGTCGTCAACATCCAACAGATCCAATAGTGTTCGACCGTCTTGTGGGGCCTTATCAGGTTCGTGCAGGTCCGAATTGAAATCACCCACCACCAGAAGGCAATTACCAGGTAGCGCGGTGATGGCCTCCAGTATAGATTCAAGCTCGAGTGTCCACGTTGATTTAGGTACTTTAGCGGAAGTTGGTGGACGATAAATAACCACAAGAGTCTCCCATGACTTCAGTTGCCAATCTTAACCTTTAGAATAATAGATTCGGTCTTAAATACAGCCCGTTTGTCAAGTGGTAAATTTGGGAGGTCTTCTACAACTTTTTAAAAAAAGCAAATGTCGCTACGGACATAGACCATGAGCCCACCTCCGTATTTATACCTATCTGTACGACACATTCTGAACCCTGAGATATTAAACTGAGAGTCAGGGAAAGTTAAGTCAATCTTGGTTTCAGATATGACCAAAATGTCAAATCGACCATCCAGGGGCCAACGTTTGATCTCATGAAACTTGAAGCCAGCAATATGGTTGACATTAATGACCAATTTTGACATTGGTGCGATGTTTTCGCACCGCTGCGTCATATTCACGCCATATGTACATGTCATCCTGATTATCGGAGCTCGAGGAGTCCAAATCCACGTAAGAACTCTGTTGATAGCACTCGGCTGTTATCTGCGGTAATGAAGACAATCCAGAGACCCAATTCAACTCAGGATTGCTAACATAACCGATATGAGCCTTTGATAGACCTGTGCAAACATTTTGCGTGAAACCAACACCCGTATTCGTTACACAAGATTGCGTTCTGATTTCTTCGCACGGTTTTTGGAATAAAATTTGCCAAAAATAGTTTTTGGAGGCCCTAAGTTAGTAGCCACATCACTACAAAGTGGTAGACGACTGACCTGAAAAGTACTACATACAGCTCTTTACGGTACAGGATAGTGTAGAGTGTAGGTAGTATGGTCCTCGGTGCTTGCGAAACCGACAAGGAACCAGCGTTGATAAATTTTCTGAGCAACTCACAATATGCAATAAATTCTTGCTTCTGCCAGTTCCGTCATTGTTCTCGATTTTAATTACAAACTTGTTTTCAGACGAACGTTTGACTAAGAGACACCAAGAGACAATCAGTGTCCAACCATAGAGGCTGTGACAGGCCGCCTTGTTGATTGTTAGGTGGCTTGAGTTTCTGCCGCACTTATGGCCTACTTGGCCTACTACCTATTGAACCACACGACCGTTTACTAAAGTTCATCTTACATTTGAATTTCTAGGAGCAGAAAGGTCACACAACATTGGGAAAGTGATCGGGGAAAGAAGAACTGGGTAAGTTCGTTAGTTGACTATTGCTACGTCATAATACGTCATATCCAAGTTGGCGCTCTCCTAGTCACGAAAGAGGCAACTTCAAAATGCTCTTGTCACATTTTAATTAATTAATTAACAGGGAACTGGACAAAACGGCAATTATTCTCGAATTCCTGGGGAAAAGCTTCAGTGATTTAGAGAAGCTTTTTCTAGACCGTACTATCCCTTTAACGTTAGTAATAGCGGACCATCAAATAGGACAATTCCAGTTAAAATAAACAAATGTCCTTTTGAAATTAAGGCTTAAAGCTTGGGTCAGGTACTGTTTAGTTACCATCATGTTTTGAAATCCAAAGAATAGTACGACTTTAAGCATTGCTCTGTACCTCCAACGAAGAACTCTCGAGCTCAGTGCTAAAAGGAAATCCTAGTTCTGCTCCTCTACAATCTTCGTTGATATGTTCTTGCATCTGGAGAATGAAAATCATCAAGTAGAGGTAAGAGGGTCAGTAAATTAAGCAGCAACAAGATATGGAGTAAATGGCAGAACTGGAAGTTAGAGCTGAGCACTACAATGAGTGACTTATTTCATTTAGCTCTGGGCCCGGTTGTTAAAATGCCGATTAACGCTTATCCCAGATTAAAAACTAACCAAGGAGTTTATTTCTCTACTCCAAAGTGTTGTTCAACACTGATATTCAGCAAAACTTTAAATTAGAAGTCAATCTTCAAAAACAAAAATAAGCAGAAGAAACTTTCAACAAAAAGTTGAAAACATGAAACAAAAGTTTACGCTAATCCTGGATTAAGTTAATTGGCTTTCGAAAAACCGGACTCTGGATAATAAGATGCATATGAGCATTCCCTCAGCAACATTCTACAATGCTATCAAGAGAATTTCTTATTTAATGCAAAAGTCAGCTTACTTGGCTTCTGGCGATGTTTTCTTTTCCACAGCACCCGCACTTCAGCCGGTAGTCATGAAACTTTTGGACATGACTCTGCAATTACAAGACAAGCTGTAAATTAAATAAAGCATAGATGATTGAACGCTCATTTGCATTTCCCTTTCAATACGTTTGTGTTTTGGCCATGTCATAATAACTGTTTACTTTTTCATGGGCTTTGAAAGGTCACTTGACCTAAGTAACTGAACAGAACACGCATAAACAGCAAAGCAGGAATCAGTGTGTATGATTTTTTTAAATACTAACACAAAATAACCTTATTTTAGCCTCTCTTTAACGGCAAGTCAACAAAGATGAACTATAAGAATGTCAATTTAAAAAAAAAGCAAATGTCAATCTTATTCTCTAGATACAGTTTTGACTTGATTCAATGCGGTTAGTTTTTCCTTAAATTTTGAACGTCTGGTCTACGTGCCCTTTCTCCTGACGTCCAACAATGCTGGACAGCTCTTTGAGGATCAAATGTGTCAAGGGAACAACCATTGATGGTTATCCTTAGAAATTGTTGAGAATGTCTGTCTTAACACATGATCTCCAGTCATTCTCATTGCTGAGAATCCTCGCTCCAAAGTCGCTGTTGCAAGTGGTAGAATAAGTACTATTTCTACAAGCATCAAAATGTTGTGAAATTGCTCTTCAAAGTTCGCAAAAATTCTCTGCCAGAGAGCAAGTGGATCCAAGGGCCTGAAGTTATTTACAGTGACACAAGCCTTTAGATCACTCCACTCTGCAGCCACAGCAGTAAAGTCAAAGTCATTTCTTTCCAAAGCTGTTCTGAAGTGTTGAACCAATCGTTCCACTTATGCCTCCCCATAAGTTGCTAGATCTTCAACAGCAACTGGCCAAACTCTTGGATCAAAAGTCTTTCCAGAAGCAAGAACTGGGTCTGAGTCAAGGCTTTCAAATCTGGGATGCAAGAACTGAATGATTGTGTTTACCACCCTCTATTCGTCATTCCCACTGCATCAAGAACTTCTTGCAAGTTCTTCCCAAGTCTTGTTATCATTGCTCTAAGTTGCATTTCACTAGAGTACAGACCATCCCTTGCAGCAGATATAACAATGGTATCCTTCTGGAAGAGCAAGCTTAGAGCCTTAAGAACATCAAGCATTAAGTACATGAACA
>JALIRR010007089.1:0-7500 GCA_023091755.1 Montipora sp. Colony 1 RG-2022 | reverse complement strand
CTTCATTTTACGTCTTTCATTGAAATTTACGCAAGACGTAATGCATTTCGAGCCTTACTTCATTGCTCGCTTGCTTTGAGGGTCTAAACGGTTTCTTTGCTTCTAAGGTAATGCGCTATTTCTGAGGCTCTGGTTGCTTCTCGAAACTCAACGCAGCTGGGATTGTCAATTTGGTTGTTCCTCCCTCTGCAGCCGTTTTATGCAATTAACCGTTGTTTATCTTTTTGTTTATAATAAGAGTGAACCAGTAACGGGTGCGAACAGTTACAAAGTTAAGGTAGAGAATGAACGGTTCATCGTTGGTCTCACGTTTTCGGTAAAACCGGCTTGAAATTTTATTTGAATATCTTACGTTGTTGTTTTGTGGAGTACGGCAAAGAAATGCTCTGAAAATGAGTGCCGCACGTACAGGGCGCAGCTCGATTACTTTTTCTATTTTTACTGCGCCTTTCAATAACATGCGGACTCTTAAAGTCAAAGGTCAACCGACAAATGCGTTTTTCGCTACCCTCAATCAAATGTTCGGCGGCTCCTTCGAGCTTCCGTCTACCGTCGAGTGCGCAGTAATCAAATGACATCGTTGAGCCGGCCAGTTCAGTCAACGTAGTCGGAAGCTGGGAGGAGCCGACGAACATTTGATTGACGGTAGCGAAAAACGCATTTGTCGGTTGACCTTTGAATTTAACAGTCCGCATGTTATTGAAAGACGCAACAACCAATATATTCTAACTTGCTTTGTGGCTTTGTTGCCGTTTCTTAAACTCCCAATTGCAAATATAGCTGTTTGCCTTCTTTTGGGATTTTGAACGATGATACTAGGTCTCCTTTGAATTACGGTTATGGCGAGTCGCATAACTTGTAGTGAAGTTCTTGTGAACTATTGTAGGTTGGTAGTTATAAGCGATCGTCCTATAGATATTGCATATTCCTTTACGTTTTTCCACAAATTTGCAATTCTGTGCAATGAGCATTACCCTCTTCCCAAGCTAACATGAGATATAAACGGCCTTCTACACTTACGGCGTCTTTGCCGAACTTCTGCGCTTTACGGAAGAATCCAAGATTCCATAAGGCGTCCAACGTAACTTACCTCTCCCACACCACAAGTTGAATTCCGTTCTTATGCGTATTTAATGTGCATGTGTTTGATTTAATAAGCGTTTCCAGTTTTCATTATTTAGTGATCTCGACTGATAAAGAGTCAGCTCAAATTTTACTTTCAATGCAGCTTTTGTATAGAAATCTTGCCAAACATTCATGATGAAAGAACTAACCTCCAACGTGTAACTGAGAAAAAAGGGGCTGTCCTGGCGATGAGAAATAACGTATTTAGGGGGTCGAATCTTTGAATTTGTTTTCAACTTTTGTTATATATCTGTAAGTTTGTTAAGGTTAACATGACAGAGTCGTGAGTTAAATAACAATAATCTAAACGACATTTAACCACTGTAAGCTCAGTTATGATTTATTTCTATTAACAGTTGGAGCTCGGCGTCGGGTTGGTTCGCGAATATTACTTGATCTCAGTGTCCCTTTTGGAAGTGGGGACATCAAGCTGTTTTATCACTGAGATCCGGGAAGATATAGGTTTTTCTTCCTCGTTAATAATTGGCATTTGTTTTTTACCGGAAAGGACCGTCAAATGAATAGTGCAAATTGGACAAATTACTTTTCAAACCCATTTGGTTATGTGGCAGGTGATATTATTGACCTTCTTGTAATAGTTCAGATGACATCATGCACGCATTTGTTCCTGAGCAGAGGTACACGCCTGGGCTGTTAAGAGAGTTGTTCAATTTTCGAAACCTCACGAGTACCCTGTGCCTTAATTTTTTTGAAAAATAAGGTGAATTAAGACAGAAAAAAGGAAAAAAGAAACTTCTAATCTTAGTGAAGAGTCTTCAACTCATGGCAAATTGTCGTTAATTAAACATCAGATCCATTTAGATTAAAAGGATCTCATTAAATTTAACTTGCCTGGGCTAAACAACTATAGATGTGAAAAGAATACTATTAACGTCTTGAGAACACTTTGAAATGGTAGCAGGTGTTTCAAAAAACTCGGTTTCATCAGAGATTGTGACTGTTTCAGCATACTAGCACGCGTTGCTCTCGAGCCTCGTGTTTCCATCATGATTGAACCACGCACTGTCAGCCTACTTCACTGTTCTCCTCTTATGGAAAAAGAAAAGCTATTATAAGTATTAACTGTTTCGGTGACACCGCCTTTTGAATAGATTTTTTTCTGTAAGTTCTGAGTCATAATCTCACACCGTTTGATCTTGGCACAAAATACGGCTCATCAAGTACTTATCACCCCATCGGAAGCATAAATCATGATAATTGGAATCGTGGAAATCGACAATCTAATATGAGTGACTCCCACGGGATTATATAACTCATTGGTGTCCATCTACTCCCATACCGTGAAACGGAAATAGTAATTTTGGCTTTTTTCCTAAAACCCGCATCCGAGGTAAACAGCTGTTTTTAATAGTGTTCAAGCTCATGTTAAGAATACGAAAGTACAGTATTTTGCGCTACGTACCATACGACATTTAACGGGCAAATTCAGTATTCGAAAAGATTTGTTGAGAGACCATAAGTGGATCTTACAATGGCGTCATTTTCAGAGTAGCAAAAAGTATGTGCTAATGGAGAATAAAGTTAAAGTTTGCCCTTTAACGCTGTCATACTCTGTAAGTTTTCCTCGCGGTCTTGAGGCTTTAGGCGCGTTTACACGAGAGAGGAAAAATGGTGAACTTTTATCCGTTCCGCTACTGGACCATAGCCGCCTATGGTCCCGTAGCGGGAACGGATGAAAGTTCACTTACAAAAAGTGAACGGAACCGTTCCACATTTTAACGGACCCGTGCCATTTTTCCTGTGTCGTGTTAACGCGCCTTTTGTTACACTGTGAAATGTTTCGTGCAAGTTGTCCCGCTACAATGTCGCCGAAACATTGCGAGATAAGTTGCACGAAACATTTCACAATGTAATATACCCTGCAACGGCGGCCAAAATCGTTGCGAGACAAGCTGCAAGAGCCGTTGCAGAAAGTAGTAAGTTCTACTTTTCGTGCAGTTTGTCTCGCAAAGATTTTGGCCGTTTCAGGGTATATTACACTGTGAAATGTTTCGTGCAACTTGTCCCGCCTCAATGTCGCCAAAACATTGCGAGACAAGTTGCACGAAACATTTCATAGTGTAACAGAGCCTTTAAGGTAACTATAAACTATATAACGAAACTATGCGGCTTTTTCTTTTCTAGATGTATGTATCCCTAAGACTCATATGAAAATGAGCTGTGCATTTTTTGTTCAAAACGTTAGCACGCAAACAGTAAATTACGTGTTAAAAATTCAACTAATTAGAAAAAGTGTAAAATTGAGGCTTTTAAACTTTTATAAAGGCCTCTTAATTGTTTATAATTGACCTTTTTGAAAAGAAAAAAGTATTGGCGCATTCCAAAATGTCACATTACGTTGTGGAAAGAAATTGGTGTTTGACAGCTAAGAATTTAAAGAAGATTACTCTCGAATTCTGAATTTGAAAACCTATTTGCACAATTCTACTTGTAACAAGTTTTTAATTTAAGGTAATTGACAAACTGAAGGATTGGAACGCCCGAACGCTTGTGTGATCTTTTCCCTCATTTCCGAAAGTTAGGTACTTTGTCAACCAGCTTCAGGACAAATTCATGACGCGAGAGGCTTACTTTCTCTATGAGCGAAATATCAGCCTATTTCCAGTGAGATCCTCGCGTTGGAACCAAGACTGGACCCATTAAATAAATTGGATACCGAAAACATAAGGCGCTAAGGATTGGGTGCCCTTCTTGTACGATCTTTCTCCATCTTAACCCCTATGATGAACTCAACGCCAATTAACGCCTTCTAGAAAACGGTCAATCAATAAAATTAACAGAAAATTTATTATTCTAGTTTCTTTGACGCTGATAGAAGCAGTGCACTTTTGAAATTACCGCTTGTACCCTCAGGGGGTCCGCGGAAAAGTGATTAGCAAAAGATATCTGACCGGTTGTCTTTCATTCTTAGTTGGTCGGATCCTAGGTATAAATAGAGAAGCAGAGTCTCAAATTCAATAGACGAGACTAAGACCAAGTTGAAGAGACCAAAGCTCAGCGACTCCCGTATTACTTTTCATCGTCGTTATGGACTTAAAGAAGTCGACTATTTCATATACATCGCTGTTTTGTGTTTTACTTCTGGCTTCCCATCTCGTTTGCACAGAAGCATATTATTTTTCCAAAAGTGGCAAAAGGAGCGGAATTTCGTCTCAGGTAATGTTCTTAACACTAGAATCCTACGTCGCGCCCGTAAAGTATTAGAATGACCGATTTGATAAAAATACAAGTGACATGAGTTTCAATTATATTCAGCGAACTTTTAAGTTCGCAAAGATAAGGGCATTAATTAAGATCGCTTGTACTTAAGTCTCGTCAACAAGGCCATCACGTTTGTATATGAAGAGACTCAACTGAAACAGTATAAAATTGGTATCAAATTAATTGGATACTTCATTATTACTTTTTAATTTATTCGACATTTCACGCAGTTAGTACACCAAAGAAATAGGAAGCATATAGGACGTTTTCAACCAACCTCCTGGGAACAATAGAGAAATGTACGACGTCTGGTGGACGAACAAATAAAGAAATTAATGCTAGATTTTTGTGTTCGTCCGCCTTCATGGCGGTGTTGATGTCACGTGAAAACCTCCTATCTGTTAGTATCTCTAAATTTCCAATCACTGAGTTTCTGAAAGGTTCTTTTTTCAATTATGTGCATACATAATGTGAGAAGGATCATAATCTGACACCCGCAGTTATTTCGGCTGCGTCGCTTTCAAAAACTAACCTTGGTGGCATTAATTAACAACTATTCACCAAAGTGGAGGTTGCTGGTGGTGAGGTGGCGAGGTATGATATCCACTTTGGCTTAGCTACATAATTCCGGAATTTTTTGGGGAATTTTAGACATCAAAAATAATTTCAGAAACTCTCGTGAATTTTAGAAAAAAATTGACAATTACGAGAATTTTAGAGCAATTTGAACTTTCACCTGACATGTTGGAAACTTTTCACAGGCAAAAACGTATTCCAACCTACCAGGAGAGGGGTCAGTCTCCATTCCTTATCAGCGGTTATTCACCAAAAGGGGTCCTAGAATGCTTCTAAGAAGCGGTTTCTCACCGTACTTTCGGAATCCGGATCTTTGCTTGATAGCAAATATGCATATGGCACACTTTGCACTATAAGAAAGGAAACTTATAAAAATTTTCGGGAATTTTAGAGAGTTTTTCTGAGGATTTTAGAGCTTTGTTTGGGAATTTCCGGAAAGAATTTTAGACAAATTTTCGGGATTTATGTAGCTAAGCCTATATCCACAACTAGCCACCGATAGTTGTTTCAGTACACACTAAATCAGCGACATAATAAAGCACAAAAATATGATTTTAACTCATTTATTCCCGCAACGATTGCTCGGAAGTGAATAGCAGAGCACATTCGAAGACTGAGTAGCCAATCAAAGCGCGCCTTCGACGCTTTCCACTGTTTTAGTTAGTCATCCACTGTTTTAATTATCCTTTCAAATTTACGGACGATTAACAGTTCCGAATTTATTGCGCGAACACCGCGCATATGGTCAAAAACCAGTTGGCTGCATCACCGAGCGTCTGGAAAAATGTTTCAAACGAATGGTACAAATTTTCTAATTGGAAAAATAAGAACCGGTTTCGAAATTGTAGGAGATTGAATTAAAAATAAATGACCTGGTAGTTAGTCATAAAGAGAAAAATAAAGCAAAGTTGGTTTTTTAAAAAAAATGAAGTTTAATTTTTCTTAAAAAAATTTCGAGGCCGAGCTTGGTGATTGGGTTTAAAAAGTAGGACCACTTTTAATCATATCTGTGTGCAAAACCGAAATCAATCACACATGCACACGTGTACTTTCATGCGAGCGCTTTGTGCGAATTACATTTATTTGGCCGGGTTCGAGTTGTTCGGTGATTGGTTGGAGAGTTAAAGGAGAACTGAAGCCTAGAAGATCAATTTTTTTTGTGTCTTATTATTATCGAAATATAACGTCCTTTACCTAAACAAACAGGAAAAATCCTTTTTCATCTTGAAAGGCCTTGAATTTGCCCAAAATCTTTGGTTGTTTTTCCAATTTGAACGCCCGCCATTTTGTTTGCTTTTCCTTCCGGTTACTTCCAAAAAAGGAATGTCAGCCGCCATGTTGTGACGTCATTGCGCACAAGCAAGCAGCTGGTTTTCACTGAAATCTTCTGTTATCGTAAGTCTCAACATAGTACTCCGCTTTCTTCGTCGTTAATACACGTAAGTTTATGGCAGAACTTGAACCATATTCTTTCGATCCAATGAGAGAAAGTTCAGGATCGGAGGAAGAGGAAGCAACCGAAAGGGAAGACTCAAGATGGGGAAATACGACTTAGTGCAGCTGTGATTTTTGCTTGAACTGGGAGGCCGGGACAGCAAGAAAAGGAATGCATCTGCTGCCGCGAGATAGAGGAGCTATGAACAAATCTCAGGTGAATTGATTGTATTCAAAAGGCAATAAAAACAACTTGATTACTAAGAGATTCTGTTGGCTGCTTTTGTTTTGTCTGTCATTTCGATTCAATTTGAGAAACTATTCGTTGTGTAACGCAGCATTCTAGCTTTTCGACCGTGTGTTTACAAAGAGAAGTGCCATAAACTGCCATCGCGGGTCTGAGTGCTGCGATTAATGAACAACATGTATGTAAACACATAAGCTCTGTTCGTAGTTTTGCGAATTTTCAAACTTCAATTAAACATCCTTGTGATCGTTGTCGAGTTTATAAAACCCAGCTTGAAGTGCGAATGCCAATCACGAAATAACGTGTCCCAGTTTCTTGCAATCACTGAAATCTCCCGACTAAAGAAAACATAACTTACTCACTGGGCATAAATGGAATCGATGGAGTCGCAAAGTTAACATTTCATCAATTACATGCAATTGTCGCATCGACCGCTGTGGCCAAGACACCTTCAAAACAGGAGGGTTCGAAATGATCCGAACAGATGTGACAGGGCTGGACATTTGGCTAGTTCTTTCTTCTAAATTCGGATGATCCATTCTTCGAGAAGGACTACATTTTAAAGAGGGAAACGATGAGAGTTCTACTAGAAAAGCCCACAATAGCGCACTGAACCATTTTTCAAGTTTCCCGCGTTCAAGCAAGTGAGCGCAATGACGTCACGCATAGCGCCCAAGCCTGCTATAGTACAGCCAAAATGGCGGACTTCCATCGAGTGACCAATACGGATCTTTCTGGCCTCATAAAAACGTCAAAATGTAAGGAACCCCTCAAATACTCGAATATTTCCTTTAACTATGTCAGGCACGACAAATTTGGCGAAGGAAAAAATATTTCATTTTTATCTTCAGTTCTCCTTTAATATGGCGTTTAAGCAACAAATATTCTTGGTTGAA
>JALIRR010007088.1:7500-12500 GCA_023091755.1 Montipora sp. Colony 1 RG-2022 | reverse complement strand
CTAGATAAGAAACATTGGAGTACCAATGCCCTTGATTAATGGCCCAAGTGCTCCTTGGGACGGGAATGAACACGACGGGCAATGGAAGCACAGTTGCTTTGATAACCACACTACATGTAAAACAATATTCAGTATTCTTCTCAAGCATATTGAGTAAGAAAATTATGTGCTATATTTTGGACAAGTAAAGTAATACAAAAATCAAAATATTGCAGTTACTTACAGCAAGCTTCTAAAAATTATTCTAAACTTAAAGAAACAATGCACAGTGTATCACATTGTATACCTTGGTGAGAGTGATCTGTAAAACACCACCAGTAGTAACCTCAGCACAGCAAACACTTGTAGGTTAATACTTATTTGGGCACGATTGTCCTTTCGCACGGTCCACTTTTTCATCAACACTTGATCGTTGTCAATGGCGGTTAGTATGCCCCCCTCTGGCATTGTAGGGATCTCCATGGTCAAACCATCCACCCAAGATTTTATTGTGGTATATTGCCCCCCAGGGTGTAATTTTCCATATATATTGACTGCTATTTTGCTTCGGATGATGGAATACATTACAAGGTTTGATCCAAACATGAAGGGACTAATGAAGCTGGGTTTGACCAAACTGTACATGTGGTCGAGGGCCATCACCTTTTTGAGTGGCTTTGTTTTGCTGTCACTCAGTCCATTAACAGCACTGTTAAGGACTAAGTTTCTTGATGAAAGCCAATTTTCTGGAGTTACGCTTAGCAGATTGCCAATGTTTTTGTAACTAAGATCAATGTCATCATCTTTCACATACTCTCTTTCAACTGAGAATATGGTTTCAACCAACTGCAACATTAGAGGTCTGTCAATTGCTTTCATGGATGACAAAATATAGTTAGGGTCAATTAAAACAAAACCGAAGATGGAGCAAATATTATGGCACAGTGACTTAGCCAATTCTTCATCTAGAAGATGGAGATTTTGTCTCATTTCTCTACATGAGGCTTTCTCCTTTTCATCCTCTAACTCTTCTCCACTTTCAGTTTCACTTTCATTTTCTATCCACACTGCCTTCCTCTTCAGTGGCCTTCCTCTTGAATCTTTATTCAACCCCTTGCACACACAATTTTCATCTTCGCTATGTGGCTCCCAAGCAAATGGCAAACTATGAGGTTACGGAGAATGACCTGAACTTCTCAGACGATAAAAACTATGCGAGCATGACTGGCACACTAGACCCGGGTGTACAGAGTCAATGTCTTCTTCTAATGTTACACCATATGAGAGGAACTCATTCTTGAACAATTCCTTTTTCTTTCCAGATCTCGTTTTAGTTTTTGCTGGCTTTCCACAAAAACGACAAAAAGAACCTATTTTATGTAAGAGTATCCATAGTTAACTCTGCCACTTGATACTACTCATATTTCCCTAGAAGCACAAGAAATTAAACATGGCGGTCAGTAGCGGAATCGGACAGTAAATCAAAAACTACAGTGCCCTCATACAATTCATTATGCCCTTAGATGAATAAGCAATGAATCGAAAGAAAAATAACTAAGGAACACGGCATATTTTCTACGGGTTCCACAAAAGTGCCTAACTGCCTTAAAATTGACGGCAAAGAGTGCAAACATACCTGAAATAAACTGTCATCTTTGGGCAGTCTTCTCTGATCATCGAGCAAAAACTTGCACAATCATCAACCAACGGCCGCCATTTTGTGGATTCGCGAAGTTCATCTCCCTCTCACGCTAATAGCGTGGAACTATGGGTAAAAACACGAACAAAGTCGATGTTCTCGGAAAATTCAACGAGTCATGGATTGCCACCATGTTGTGACGTCATTGGGTTATCAAATTTGATAACTGTGCCGGACTGGTATAGGATAATCTATAATGATAAAAGTTACAATTTCCGCAATTGTGATTTGTTTAAAAAAAATCCTATTGTCCACTAATTCACTTGCCAAGTTGTTATTGGACAGTTCGTTATTGAACAGTTTCTTATCGAACAGTTCAAGACATCGGGCAGACATGTTCAAGTTTGACAATGTTACTTGGAGGAAAAGCACTCAAAATGATTGATCTCTTTGGGATTGAATGTAATGTGCCTGTTTTATCCTTTTAAGGTTATTTTGTTGATCAGTGAGTGCACCTTTATAATTCCAATATAGTTTGCACAATAACTTAGATGACCTCTTGCTTAAGACAAAGTAAGGGATTTTGTAGTATTGGTACACCATGTAAGCTCACCTGTTACGGGTTATTTTTGTTTTGAAGACTAAACCACAGTGCACTCTGCAAAGGTAAAAACCAAATGGATCTGGTATGTCAGAGCCATTGTCAAATGACAGGCTGTGTGCTTGAACTTCATGCCTGTAAGGTACAACGAAAGTGCCTTTTATAAGATAACTGAGCATACACTGTACTTTATTGTCTTTCAAGTTAAATCTGAGAACCAAACACTGATGTTATATGACAATATAAGTTTATGATAAGCCTTTGATCATTAATTGATCACATTGAGTGACATGTCTTGGGGCAAATTTTAAAATAAGGTTTAAATTATAAGGTGAATTACCATTTTTATATTTGGAAGTGTAGAGCAATTTCCCTTACCTTACTCTTCCAGAGTGATATGCATAGTTCCTCTCGCAGTTTCATGTATGGCATTCCCAGCGGGAACCATTGTTGAGGGCTGCTTCAAGTTCAGTAGTTTGAGTAACTAAGGAAGTTAGCTCGTCAGTGTTGAACACATACTTTTTCACATATTTCCAGAAGCCAATGAGCTCTCAGCTCCTTTGAAAGAGTGGTATCAGGCATGGGTATTTCAGGTTTATCTAATTAAATGAAGGTGAAAGACGAATGATCTCCAGTTGTAACATGTGCAGAGAACATTACGGCAATGCACTTAATCTGCCCCCATATAATTCATTTTTCCTCTTGAGAATGTGTAGTTCCAGAAAATATCCATACCCACCCCAAGGAAGGTTAATGGAAATTCAAAGGGGGAGGGGGATTTCAAAAGCCCACTTCTTTAAAGGAAAGTATGGCACTAAAATGGATTTTCCAGAGAGGGTAGGGGGTTCAAGCTAAAAAAACCTTCCATGGGAGGTGTATGAATATTTTACTATATTTATAGTGAACTATAAAACTAGTTAAGGAAAGGTTACGTTTATACAAACGTTGGCCGTGAAGCACTTATATTTTAAACAGAGTTAACTGAATAGAGTGTAATGTGAAGTGCTCGATTTCTATCCCATATGAACCATGTGAGCGTTAGCCCTACTGATGGAAATGGGCCCACACAAGGACAAAGAAAAACTCTGACCAGGGTGGGAATTGAACCCACGACCTTCGGATTAGTGCTTCACAGCCAACGTTTGTATAAACGTAACCTTTCCTTGTACTTGTACATGTTCAATGCCGTGACTTTAACATCTTCAGTTCCCCCGGCCTGCTCCCATCTGACCTTGTAGCTCAGTCGGTAGAGCGGTGGAGATCTAATCCGAAGGTCGTGGGTTCAATTCCCACCCTGGTCAGAGTTTTTCTCTGTCCTTGTGTGGGCCCATTTCCATCAGTAGGGCTAACGCTCACATGGTTCATATGGGATAGAAATCGAGTACTTCACATTACACTCTATTCAGTTAATTCTGTATAAAACTAGTTAGTTACCTTATACAACGTGAATTTTGCATGCCAGTCTGCAAACTCTGTAGTGATTCCCTCAAGACTCTGATAGCCATCAATCCCATCCCTGTAAGTCCATATGACATTTCTTGCTCGCTCTTCAAATAGCTGATCACCATGGAGGGGTATCTGTGCAAGAACTGTTTTCTTCTTTTCATTGATTAAACAGGGTACATACTTCTCTTGGTTGTGCTGGAGGATTTGGCCATGTCTCTATAACTATAAAACTAGTTAGTTACCTTATACAACGTGAATTTTGCATGCCAGTCTGCAAACTCTGTGGTGATTCCCTCAAGACTCTCATAGCCATCAATCCCATCCCTGTAAGTCCATATGACATTTCTTGCTCGCTCTTCAAATGGCTGATCACCATGGAGGGGTATCTGTGCAAGAACTGTTTTCTTCTTTTCATTGATTAAACAGGGTACATACTTCTCTTGGTTGTGCTGGAGGATTTGGCCATGTCTCCAGCTACATTTGGGTTTTTAAATTGCATTCCCAGAAAACACTAAAAGATGGAAGGTATTGGGATTATTATTTTAACTGGGTAAGTTACCTTTCATGTTCCCTACATTCACCTGCTGTGTTTATTGTTTATTTAACATTAGTAAGTAAATATTGTTGGCGATGTTAAGGAATGTTTTGTAGTTTGATAGGAATTTCTCTCTTTTCCTGCAATTAAACAGTGTAAACCTTTTGTTCTACTCCACACAAAATCAGTGCGCAATATCACGAGGTAAATGATGTCTAAAAAATATAACTCTAACAGAGTTACAGAGTTACACTTTTGAGACATCTCTTTACCTTACTTGTGAGGAATGTGTCTCACTACCACATCTTGGAAGGACTGGAATGGGTGTAAGTACTTTGCAATTTTTCAGCTGACAATAACTGCCCAATTTCTCACACAAGGCGTGTCTGGACATTTCGGTCTGGTAATATCTCTGCCAGCTGAATATCTCCAACTTTTTTTTGACTCCTTTGAGAGTCCAGGGTTGGATCTTGCACTCTGTCCAGAACAGCAAATTGGTGTATCCAATGGATGAACCAGTTCTTGTGCTGTTGTGATTGCACCCGCACATGAATTTCATAGTCAATGTTGTCAGCAACCAATCTGAAAAGTACGAGAGAGAATGAACATGATTATTTGATGGCACTCAGAATGGAAGATGTGAAAATATTTTAAGTTTTCATTACTTCTTTGCATCTGTGTCAACGTCAGATATCCAAATAATTTTATAGAATATGAATTAAACAGGACCAATAAAGGAGAGAGAATATTAGTTTGCTTGGATAACGGTTTGAAAAAATAAGAATGAAATAAAAGCTTAC
>JALIRR010007088.1:0-2500 GCA_023091755.1 Montipora sp. Colony 1 RG-2022 | reverse complement strand
TAGAAAGAGTTGACTTGTTGCTAAAAAGAAAAGATATCTTGTAGATTTACGAGCGAAAAAGCGTAATGGCCTTTAATTGAACACTGCATCAATATTAAATGTCACACGGCCAAGAGCTTTTTACTGAAGCCACGTTGAATTGAAGGACTTTCTGATTGTAAAGTTGCTGATTTTTGTGATATTTCAACAGCAACGGCTGAAAGAATTTCCAAAGGAAATAGGAACACTCCCTTGTGTTTAAAAAGTTCCTCATGGCTTAAGTTCAAGCTGAGTAACACACTGAGAAGGCACCTCATGCGCTGTGTCAGGGTCCTACGAAAAAGAGACAGGACTTTTACCTGTAAAAGAATAGACACTGATGCAGTCATCCGAAAGAGGGGTGGTGATATCAAGATATCTATAGCGTATACAACTGTAAATGTTCTCTTGGTTTCATCATAAGGATGCAACTACTATTCTAAATGATTTTTCTTTGTACTTTTTTTACTTAAACAATCGATTGTCTTGTTGTTTTGCCTTTCAATATGTATTGAAGTTATATTTACTGGCATATTCCCTTAGATGACTTCTAGAAAATTGCTTGTGCAAACAATGAACATCACCATTGTGATCATGATACACCGTCACCATTTCCTGCCCAATTGTTTACTAGAAAATAAGTACTAGAACACAACTTAACAATAGCAAGATTTTCAAGCCACTGGCCTCTTTTTTATTCAAAATCTCAACGGTACACCATGGTGATCCGTTGTCAGTAAATTAATTACAGTTTACTGAAATTAGTTAGCAATGAACGGATCACCATGGTGTACAGTTGGAAATAAGCCTACTAATTGTGCTTAAACATAGTAATTACTACTAGTTTTAGAACGATTAAAATTAAGATGGAAAGGATCGTGATCCATCAATGGTACACCACAATCCCGTGTAACCAAAATAGGAGCAGGAGCACTAGTTAAGGAAAAAAAAAACTCGCAAAGGAACGTGCATCATTCCAGTCTCTTTCATCCATTACACCTGCACAGACAAAGGAAAGCTCCTCCTCAGCAGTACAGAAGATAGGTGCTTATCACAGGCGTATACCCTTTGAAGAATGCTTGCAGGTGAACCTCGTGGCCTTCAGATAGTAACAGCAAACCATGCCATAAGATGGTACTTCTTGTCCATCTGAAATAATTTAGAAATGCGACTTCCGCTGCTTTTGTACCTACCTTGAGAAGCTTGCACTGGCCAGGTTGCAAAACGAGTTATACATATATGCAAGAGGACTTAAAAGAAAGGTTTTGCCTCAATTCGATGGCCCTTCTTTCTTTTAACTAATCAGTTATAAAATACGCGAATCATGCTTGATGGGAATTCAGTGTTCCAAGTGGCACAGCCCTTTCGCCTACCACACAAACTGCGCCGACTCTGCAGTCTTCCTCTATTATTTTAACTGGTAGCCTTATTTATCAGTAGTTATCAGGATATACAGCTTGACTTTGGAACCTTTTCAAACCTTCCTTTACAGCTATTGGCCTACTTTCACTTTGGTGATTCTTTTCTAATAAACACATCATTCTCACAAAATATCACTAATGTCGATTTTCTTTAATTGCTTGTGCAAACACAAATAGAAAAACAGCAAAAAACACGGAAAATTCTGTCTTTCACCATATGAGTCTACATACTTTATAATTTACTCCAAAACCGTTTAAACTCTTGCCCAAAATTCTCTTTTGCTACAACTAACATTACTCACAACCCTACCACATCGTCACATCACTTAAGACACTTAACAAAATTATTCCTGATAAATACAGTCTCGGCCACAAATGTTGTAACACAGACGGCAATTTGCCCCTTATGAGATGGAGTGCGAAAACCAACTGGTAAATGCAACATTGATGGGAGGAAGGAGGAGGGGTACGTTATTAGTAGCTTTGATGCGCTTCACTTGCTGATCAAGCGAAGTGTTTATGACCGAGATTGTAGGTGGTCCTCTGTGAAGCCCTGCCTATGTCTACAAAGAGTAATAAATAATTCTTCCCTGGGGTGAAGTACTCGAGGTCTATTAACTTTCGGAGAAGATTCATCGAGAACTGTAGTATCTTGACTTGTTGAGCTAGTGTGCCAATACCTAATGTTTCAACATCCTTTCCGGGATCACAAGAATCGAACAACGCGTGGAAAACTCCTACAGTCAGAAAGCTTGTATAAAAATTTATCCACTTATCACTCTGGTTCAACTGGTTAAACGAAAACGATTTCTTTTCGTAATCTTGGCAGCGTGTTGTTAAGACACGCAGCTGTTCCTTCGTTTCATTCAGCTCGCTTTCCAATGCTTTCATTTTCTGTGTTTTTGTGTCCAAAGTGTTGCAAGTCTCTTGCAATTCCTGTTTAAGCTTTTCCTTTATTTCTTTGAGTTTGGAAAGACTTTCGTTTGTCACTGATTTCTCGTGAGGAGGCCAGATGGTGTATTGCAGTTAAGCTTACTGTCTCTTGCTGTTTCGAGTTCTTT
>JALIRR010007087.1:15000-17500 GCA_023091755.1 Montipora sp. Colony 1 RG-2022 | reverse complement strand
GACAGATCTTTTCGAACACTTTGCGTACAGGTTATAACCTTGCAAGAAGGTTAAACTAAATACGATAAATTCACCGCTTTAAAACGTTTTACAGATCTTTCCGAAGTGACTGAATGAAATACCTGTGTAAAATGGTTGGCTAATCGCTCTTCCACCAACGACACAATATGGCCGACCGTACATGTCCTGATCTGAAAGTAAGATGCGTGCAAGCTCTTATGGGACTTTTGGCCGCTCGCGCGCTTTATTGCTTGATGTTCAAAAAAATTTTGTCTTAAACCTTTGTTTTGCCAGAAATATGGGTTCATTTAAGACCTGCACGCCTTCCAAGAGGATTCTCCTGTTTGATAGTAGTTGTATTATATCACCCACCAGGAGCACATGACAATTTTATACGTGAGCATTTGTTTAACTCTCTGGCCACGGCGGAGTCAACTTACCCCAACTGCGCGCTCATCATAGCCGGCAATTTTAATCGCCTTGATGTCACACGGCTTAAACGACACTTTCAATTAAAGCAAATCGTGAAAACGCCAACCAGAAAGGATGCTATCTTGGACTTAGTATTAACTAACTTGTATAATCACTACGGTAAACCACAGACCTTTCCACCCTTTGGTCTATCCAATCACAATACTATATCTGTCTCGGCTCTGGCGAGAAAATCAGGCTCTGCTCCTGACAAATTCATTCTCAAATGAGATCTACGACCCAGCCGAAAAGCAGAGATGGGAAGATTTCTATGCTCATTGGATTGGTCTTTGTTATTTGGCTCCCTTGAAAGCTGCGATGCTTTACTCAGTGTTTTTGAAGAGGTTACACACACAGGCCTCGACCTTTTCATGCCCGTCAGCAAAGTTCGGTTGAATACACGTGATGCTTCTTGGATGACACTGCACTTGAAAGATTTGATACAGAAAAGGCAACAGGCTTTCCACAAAAAGGGTGCGGATTCAGTTCAATTCAAATTTTATAGAAGTCAGGTTAACCGAGAGAGAAAGCTTTGTAGAACAAAGTTTTATGAGTCACATGTGGCGCATACGAAGAAGGAAGACCCCAAGGCTTGGTGGAGAGTGATGAAATGTTTAAGTGGCGGGAAAGTTTGCTCAGGTGATCTCATTAATCACATAAACGTTAAGGAAGTTGAGAACTTATCTACACGTGAATTGGCGAATTCCATAAAGAAAGCATTCCACGAACCTCTTGAAGAGTACCGTCTGTCTTGCCCCATTACTCGCCTGGCACTGGAAAAAAATTCCCCGAAGTTCCTAGAAGTATCCGATGAACGTGTTTGGAAAATACTATCAAAACTCAATGCCTTTAAATCGTGTGGCCCTGACAGGATTCCTAATTGGCTTCTGAAAGAATACGACAACCTTGTTGCTTTTCCTCTAAGCAGAATTCTCAACGCATTGTTTAACGAGCAACATTTACCTTGTTCGTGGATATTGGCTGATGTAACTCCGCTTCCCAAGAAAAAACCTGTAAAAATCTTAAAGAAGGATCTTAGACCCATTGCACTTACTCCATGTGTCTCGAAAGTAGCTGAGGAGTTCGTGGTACGTGATTACATCATGCCTGCCATTCTAAATAAACTGGATATGAATCAGTATGGCGCTGTACCAAAGTCTTCCACCACCCTCGCTTTATTGGACATGCTTCATGATTGGTCTAGGGCACCGACGGAAATAGTGCTACTATAAGAACTGTTCTGTTCGATTATCGTAAGGCTTTCGACTTAATCGACCATAGCATTCTTATGAGAAAATTATGAAAGTTAAACGTGCCAAATACAGTATTGTGAAAAAGTAATGAGAGCAAAATGCGCGAATTTCGTTCTTTGTCCCTGCGAACTTTCGAAGAAATTTTGCTCGAAAATTCGAGCGTCATTTCGCGATGTTTCTAGCGTAATTTCACTAAAACAAAGAGAGAAAATTCACCGCATTTTCCTTCCCAGCGCGAAAATTCGCTAAAACAAAGAGAGAAAATTCGCCGCATTTTCGAGACCAGCGCGAAAAACCAAAAGCGTAATTTCGCTTGTTGTACGCGAAATTTCGTAGTGTGGTTTGTAAAGATCGATCACATACTGATCGGCTATTCAGTTTTGTAAACAACTGCAGTCACTTTGACAGCACTTTGATGATCAGTACATGTATTTTGGAAATAGTTCAGTAGTTGTGTCCGTTTCAATTCTTTACAAAATTCGCCCTTTGTAATGTGTTGTTATTCATCTTTCTCGGCAGAGAAGACTCGACAAAACATATGCAATTTCAATCCTTTGGTTGTGAGGACAAACTGTTGTCAACAATGCAAAGCCTGTAAATATATAAAAGAGCCGGCGAGTGTTATCTTGTAGCGTCACAGCGGCAAAAATGGTTCCCGGGTCTACATTTGTATTACACCAGAAGTGTTTATTGACATGATGTCTTCTACGTATGAAGAGCTTTAAACTAACCAATTTTCAGGATAACTTTTAACTTTTTGGCAGGCGCCGGGCAAG
>JALIRR010007087.1:5000-7500 GCA_023091755.1 Montipora sp. Colony 1 RG-2022 | reverse complement strand
GATTTGTTTACATTAGTAGGAAAACTAAATCAATACTAAAAACAATATCGAGGGATTCAGAGACCAAGCACATTTGGTAGGGGATCTTTTGTGAGACCCACTTTGCTCGACACAAAATACATGCAACAATAATATAATTATTTGGAAAATGTAGAGTAGCTTCATTGCTCTGAAATTTGGCTGAATTACAGTCAATAGATTGTTTAAAACGATTTAGAAGTTATTGTTGATCAGTGGCGTATCAGCTTTCTAAAAAACACCTCTAAAGCGGGGACAAAATTCACTAGTCCGATCGGCGGTGTTCGGTAATTTGCATTTTTGTCGAAAATGAAGCGAAATTTTCCCAAACCAACTATATCATAGTTCTCAGGAGACATTACTCTATCTACCTTGAAAGTATGAGCGAAATCGATTTTTCATCATTTGCCACGGATTTTTAAATTTTTACAGACATCCACTCTTAAGCTCCCTATTAACGTCAGCGTATGAAATGGCACCACCAGGAGCCACCTAAAATGCACACTTGCTAAACGGTACTTAATGGAAATGCGTCTAGTAAGTATCGGGACTGGTAGCCCCAAACAAGTGAATTACTCTATTTTTATAAACAAAAAGAGGGTGGTGTGGCATAGAAAGTTATACAATCACTCTTGAATAATTAATTGGAAAGAAAAGTTGCTAAACCACCATTGCCTTTCAAAAAAGGAGTAAACAACCTGTTAGAACTTGCAGATTCAAAAGGTGAACGACACACTGGGCATTTTTGGCCTGAATTTATCCCATCGCCAGATTGAGGCTGCCCTCTGGGACGCTCGGCTGGATGATATCAGATCGAGGTTGACCAAAGATGGCTGCTAGAAAATTAAATACCGAGATAATAAGAGGTCTTTCTAAAGAGATTGGACGTTTCTACGAAAAAACCGAGTCCAAATATTGGAAGTCCTTGCCATCTGAAGCGGTTCCTGAGAAGCTTATGATCCAGGATTTGTTTAAAGAGTTGAACCAATTGAAAGAAGATTCCTTGAGGTCTTACTCACGGATATCGAGATAAGCTAATAGTGTCTTCCTGTAGTTTGCACGACATGGCCTGCCACAAGCTTGACAACTGGAAAAGGTTGATTATTAGAAGGGAGTTTTTCATCGCCAAACATTCCAATCCATGGGTTGTAGAATTCAGCTACAGACTTCATAAGGAGATATTCGATCATTTACTTCTACATCCAGAACTAACTTTAAAAAAACGGCGAAGCAAAAGAAAAGGTCATTGGAGTGATGGTTTTCAGATGGACAAATGACTGGAGAGATGGGGTTTAGAAGAAGCATTAAAGGCAAGGGATACACTGATCTACTTGTGAATGCAAATAGGCCTTTCCAGCTTAACTACATTTAAGCACAGAAATGGTTCAAATGAAGTGTTATTATGGTGTCTGGAACGAAGAAGGAGTTCCTCAGTTTTTCTCCCTATGGAGTAAATAATGCTTGATCCAAACAAAACAAAATGGCCGGCGTAAACTCGCCAGCATTTATGAATCGGAAATATTGAGAATACAAGATGATGCTGTGCTACAGAAGACAAAGAAGGCCACAAAATGTGGCCTGAAAGTTTTCAAAGGTAAGAGGAGAGTTCATACTTTTGTGAACCAGTGTTTGACTTCGTTTTTCCAGATAATTATTACTGAAAATTACAGCCAATTTCAGTGCAGTGTATAGACCCGGGTTTTTGAAACATGATTTGCCCGTGCATGATTCACCCGTCGTGATTCGACCATGATCATGTGATTCTGACAAGAAGCACATGCACATGGTGGAAAATGAAGGAAAGTAACTGTGGCGAGGTAGCCGAGACAGATACTAGTGAGGCTCCAAGTGAGGTGTTGTCCATAATAAGCAGGAGGCAGGCCCAGCTTTGCGTAAAACCGAAGGAGGGTAAAGCAAAAGGCATTCCATCGAACTGTTTTTTTGCCAGATGAAGAATCCTATAGCACGTGGAAAGGGGCAATTCAACGTTTGGTAGCTGAAGTGGAATCTGTTGCTGTTAGCGATGTCATTGTTGACAAATTATATGTTGTGAACAAAAGCTCGCGACCTCTGTCATTAACAGGCCTGGTGGGGGATGATGGGGTTTTAGCAGCATCGCTGGAGTACCCTTTACGCCAGAAGAATGGTAAAAGAAGTACTGCCATTATTAAGTTAGCCTGCGACTGGCACAGAAGGGGTGAGTACACTACAAGTGGCAACATTTGACTGGGGAAGTAAGATTTTCGGTGGCAAATTGCAATTTCTTTACCTTACTCCTTATTTTTGAAAGTTTAGTCTCACGAATGTTTAACTGTTGCGAAACGTACTCTTGCCCTGCTAAATTTGCGTCCATTCGGTGGGGCGACAAAAACATGTGTGTTTCATGGTGTCATCATGATTGGTGTTATCTGTGCTCAACAAAAATAAAGAATCTTGAATCTTGAATGAAAATACGGCAATAAAGGACACTAAAATGAACACA
>JALIRR010007086.1:15000-17500 GCA_023091755.1 Montipora sp. Colony 1 RG-2022 | reverse complement strand
GATGTTTGCACAATGGGGCCCTTAGATTGCGTGACATGCATATAGCAAAGGTCTATTGTTGGTTTTCACTCACGTGATCAACAGCCATGTTTTTCAGCGAAAACAAAAGAAAACCTTTGCATAATAATAGAGTTCAATTCTCAGAGGATTGGGTCGGGACACAAATATGGCCGCTGTTTCTTTGTTTAGGGGCACAAAGATGGTGGCTGTGACGTCATGTGAAATCCAAGAATTTAAAAAGAGCACCTCAAGCAAATGTCTCCTTTCCAAAAAAAGCTTCAAGTAAAGAGGAAATGTGAAAATTAAGTATTAAACAAAGTTTTCATGTCCATCTACTGATTGGCGAAGGAAGAGATTGCTAACACAAAGTTCTTATCCCTTTTAAATTTGTGGGAACACGCAGGCTCACGACCTTCAGCACTTCACATATCCTGGAGAAGGTGCGCTTCGAGAAATGTTTCTCATCCTCGGGCAAGCGTTTGTCCCATTTCTTAAGTATATCCATATATAAAAAAAAATTCCTACCCTTCTTCTTTGCTTCCAAAGTGATTGTGGGCTGCACTTTAATAATCCGAGATTACTACTTGTTCTAAAGACTAAATCTCAATGCCAAGTTGAGAAAGATTGCACCATATAAACTGAAAAGCACTTTGGTCTCTGTAATGAGCTGGAACAACACTGAGGTTTCAAAGTACTTATTGAAGCGAGTATGTCAGTGATGTCACCTATTGCCAATTAGGGCCTTATTGACTGCAGAATAAAAAAAGTTCTCTTTTTCCATTTGTTACCATATTTGAGACAAACGTGTCTGTAAGTGAAACATATCTTTTCTATTAGAGACTCGTTAACAGTGGCTAAAAAAACATAAACGAATCACACAAAGGATTTTGCCTAATTAGTCTATCTGTTTATATCTTCCAACCTAGGCAGAAATTAAATTCTAATCTTCATCTCCCTATAGTCTTGGCAGGTCAGCCTCTTGACTATTCCTTTAGTGTCAAATACCTTGGATTAATTATTGATTGTCATCTATCTTGGTATGATCACATTGAGTATATTTGCTCCAAGATAAGTAAAAATATAAACATTATGATTAAAGTAAAAAAACTGGTATCTAAAGTAACCATTATTAATATGTACTACTCTTTTATATATCCTTATTTAACTTATGGTTCTATATTGTGGGGTAACAATTATTATAGTCCTATTTATGATGTAGTTAAACTTCAGAATAAGGCAATAAGAGTAATTAATGATGTTCCTATAATGGATAATATAACCCCCCATTATGTCAATCTAAGCATTTTGAAATTTCCTGACATTGTTAAACTCCATACGTGCCTTTTATTTTTTGATCTTTTATGTGATCACAAACCCTCCAATTTTGTAATACCTCCTTTATCAGTTATTTTTGGAATGATCTCCCCCTTTCAATCCGCTCTAGGCATTCTAAAAAACTTTTTAAGAATTCCCTTTTCAGTCATTATTTATCCCAATACTAATAAATGCTGATTGACATGGTTGCTTTATTTTGCTCATATTTAATTTATATATTGCTTTTATGCATGTGTGTGTGTGTGTACTGTGTGTTTTATTCTTTTGTATCCACTTAATTAATTAGGTAATTTTTATATGTTTCCAACTGTTAGGGCAAGGTATTAGTTTAACTATTTTTGCCCTTTTCTCATTAAGTCTTCATTATACTTCTCTGTAAACCTGTTTATGTTTGAGAGAATAAACTGTCTGTCTGTTCAGAAGATGCAACTCCGACAACAAAAGGGTTAAAGGTCTCACCCGGCTGTGGGAATTTGGAGAACAATTCCAGCCCATATCCAGAGGTTTCTACAAGGTCATGTTGTTTTGTGGCGTTCTCGTTTTACGACCGCGTCGTAGATCTTCAGGTCCCTAATAACGGCAGAAAGTGTTTATTCATGAATCCGGCTCCACTCGTGGCATCCGCGAAATTTTTTTTCAGTAATTGATCTTGAATCAGGAGTATTCTTTGCCAATTGTATTTTCTTGGTCAAAAGATTAACAGATTGTTTCAAAATATCATTAATGTATTTGATATATCATGACGAACCACACGGAATAGGGAGTTAACGAAAGGACAACGACAACTGTAACGATGACAACGCAAAACAATTATATTATTGGTTAAAAGATGAAATTTATATTTATTCGTGCTGCACGTGCTGCACGCATTTTAACCGAATAAAAAGGCTTGGTTACTAAGAATGGCATCGACCGTCAAACATGGCATCGCTTGTTTACGAAAGGGAAATGCTAAAACTCCCTGTATCCTGCATCAGCGACGTCAACGAAAGCTTCATCTCATAATGTACATTTTTACAATCCTATGTCTTTCACGATTATTCCATCTCGTTTATGTCGTACATTGTGGGCGAATTAACCTAAAAGCAAATTTATAAGAGCGGTTTTAGAGTAAAAATATGGAAGGAAAGTTTTGCATTTCTACGTCCAAGTTATCGTTAAAACC
>JALIRR010007085.1:17500-22889 GCA_023091755.1 Montipora sp. Colony 1 RG-2022 | reverse complement strand
GAACCACAAAACTATTAAGCACTTGGGGCCCTTAATCTTTTGTGAATCCACAGTTCCAGAAATCGAAGATTGCAAGATTAATATCCCATGAACATTTAGCAAAGAAATTAAGAAATTGCTTTTTTGGCCATCAAAAATGGGGGGTCGACTTATACACGGGATCGAGTTATACACGGGTAAATACGGTATATATATATATATTTGCTTCCCCGCCCCCCCCCCCCCCCCCCCCAATCATGTTTGCAGCAACAATTGCAGGGACTGTCAAAAACAGAGTTATTGAAACAAGAATATAAACTTCACAGTGCGCAAGTCAATGACAGGCACAATAGGGTGCAATGGGAATTATTTTATGCAAAAGTCTAAAGTGTTTTTTGAAAAGTTTAAAGAGCTAAAGGAAATTGCTTACCTGAAAAAGAAGGAGTATAGATCTCTTTCATAGTGGCAGCAAAATAATAATAATAATAATAATAATAATAATAATAATAATTGGCAGTGCTAATAACCCTTTACTTGCAGTCGTGAGGACTGAATTAGGAAGGGTGCAGCTCACGATATTGGGCTGAAAGCATACAAGGGCGCCTCTGGCTGCCGCTATACAGTCCATGTTGATGTCGGAGCACAGCACCACAGCCAGCTGTTCTTCTGTTTTAATGCTAATAAGTCTGTCTGGCCTCTCTATGACGAGTAAATTTCAAAAGAACAGTTGCTTCAAAATAAGGGCAGAAGGTCTAACTAACATAGATACAAAAGAACGTAAAGGTGGTCGCCATTTATGAAAGTGGTCTATACCTTAAACTTCTTTATTTCACTTCATACAGATGACGAAGATGACGATGACGATAGTGAGGAAGAAAGAGACACGCCCTCGTACACTGCAGTCTCTAACACGCCTACAAGAATTACTCTGACTGCTAAAGTCAGCCAGAAAGGAAAACGAGGTCCTAACAACATTAAGGTTAAGGACCTCAGTGCAATCCATGTATGTAGATCGCCTTTGTTTTTTTCTGCGCTGTTCAATAAACGAAAAGGATTGTTTTATTACGGAGTAGTTTTAGACCTGATAAAACATGTCATGTGAGTTTACTGAACAACGTCAAAAACATACTGCAAAAGGCATGCCTTTCTAGAATCCACACACACACAAAAAAAAAAACATTCCACAAAAAAATGAGCAACAGCGTGGTCCAGTGGTTAAGCAATAGGGCGTTGGGTTTGCTTACGGTTGCCCCAGGTTCAAATCCCTTTCTAACCTCTGGTTTGAATTTGTTTCTGGTTGTTCCAGATTCAACTCTACCATGCATTGCAATAACCAATTTGTTGCCTCCTGCATTTGCTGAGCATACAAGAAAACACAAGTGTTGCCTCATTACTGTTCTTTACATAAAGATTTGTAATGAGGAGTGTTTTGTTTTGAGTTGTTGGGCTCATGAGTTAGTAATGAGTTTTAATGTGTTTTACAAAGGCTTGTATGTTTCTCCCTTGGTTTTTTTGGAGGTGATAACCAAAAGTTTCTTAGTTTTTTATTTCTCCAATCTTTGACATGGAGGCAGTTGGTTATCTTGTCACAAATGGATAATTTAAGAGCTGGTATCCAGAAAAGTTGGTTTTGGCCTAACGTGATTCCAGACACAGGAGGGACAAAATTCCAAACCACTCTTTCAATTGACCATTAATGGGCACCATGACAGAGACAAAGCATGCTTTGTGCTAACCCCGATAAAAATGGCCCGGTGAATAGGATTGGGAAAGTAGCATTTTGCCGCAATTATTGGAATACAATGTACCTTGCGAAGTAAGGTCCCTCAGCTAATCACAAGATATTTTGCAAACCCTTGCTGGTCATGCATTGCTAAAGCCCAGACAAGTTTCTTAAAGTACGTGTAGCACCATTTGCATGCGTTAAGGCAGTATTTTTTTCTGTTCAACAGTTCTAACTGGAAATTTTCTATAACAGGTTGAAAGCAATGATAAGGAGAAAAAGCCCAAAAGAAGACGGGTATGTATTCTGAAAAGACAAAATTACATTTACTTTGTATGTGTGTGCAAAAGTGTTTGTGTTTGTCATGAATTTTTTTCATTATTTGTGATAAGGCAGAGACTTCTTGCATGTGTCAATTTCTGCCAAGATGGGTAAAGTCACTTTATTTATCGTTGGCTACAAGGCTGGTGCCATTGGAAGCCGACAGAGCACCTTTTACCCCCTCCCTCTGTTGGTTCTCTTTTTATGGGTATTTGAAGTTATAGTTACACAAATCATAGGAAAGTCGGAACAGAGGTTGAAGACGCAGAGGATTGAATTGGAGACCTTTTGCTCCAAAAGCTGTGTACTAATCAACTGAGCTCTGCCTGCTCCTTAGTTCTTCTGATCAACCCTGAAAAAAACATTAGTTCCATTTCTGATTTAGACTGGGCAATAATTTCAAATTACTGAACTTATTTTATTCTTTGCAGAAGCAGAAACAGAAACCTCCTCTTGGTTTTGTCCATGGTAAGTTTATTTTTAGATTTGATAACTACTTATTAAAGTTCTAATTGCTTTTGAAGAAATTAGGTACTATTTCTTTCTGGAGATTTGTGTTTTGTCGTTGTCAAATGGATTGGTTTGTTGTTGAAAAATGTTGTGTTAAAAACAATCCAAGTAGTACTTCGTGGTATTGAAAGTGAAAAATAAACTATTCTTAAATAAATTATTTATTCCTCCCAGTTGATGAAGATACAAGTGAAGCGTGGGACAATACCTGCAATTATGACAAATATGAGGAATTAAAGGAGAACATCTATGGCAAGGAGCTAGAGCAATTGGCCCTCAATTCCGTTCAGGTATGAATTGAAGTTTTCCAGTAGTTTAGCAGCTCTCATAACCTGTTATTGTTTGGTATTGTAGGCAGCTTCTATTGTTTTAAGTCTATATACAGTGTATTAGGTCGTTTCGATTGTTCATTCTTTTGTTTTTGACAAGGGTAGTATGTCTATCACATTTTAAGTTACGAGAGATGCTACACCTCCGAATTTGCCTGCGTATTGCAATTTCAAAAAATGCATTTGATGTAACTCTGGTTTGGAGAATAAGGAATTAAACTTACAAAGTCACAATTGGAAAGGCCATTGAATTATTTAACAAATAAAGAAGCCTCGTCTGTGATCTGTTTTGTTGTCAAGCACGCAGGAAGGTGAAGCAAGAATCATGTGTAGGAGAAACGAGATGTAGTTGAGTGTTTTCCCTTCTTCTTGAGTGCTCTATCCTACATGTCACGCTGGTTTAGAGAATAATGAATTTAACTCAAAGTTAACATTCAAAGTGTCATTGAATTATTTCAGTAGTGTAGCAGCTCTTGTAATCTGCCATTGTTTGGTATTGTAAGCAGCTTCTATTGTTTTGAAGTCTAAAGCCGTGTTCACACTCAACGTTGATTATGATCTACTGAAGTATATATCAGGCTATCATACTCCATTCAATTTTATTCAATTACATGTATGGTTCTGTTCACATCTGGGAAAATTCAAATACAATAGGCGTGGCTGCCATTATTATCATCACCATCGTGTGCTTGAGGCGAGAAGAGAACTAATGATAGTTTTTGAGAATAGTAGACAAATCCAAACCTTTGTTCCATAAAGCAATTAGAAGTTTCCTCTGCTCATACCACCACATGCTCGCCATTCTGTTCAATTATGCATTGTAATTACTTCAAACAACCCCTTGGGTTGTTTGAAGTAATTATAATCCACTTATAATCAGGGACTGCAATTAGTTGATGTGAACCCATTTCATATTTAATTCGATTATAATTCGATCATGGGTTAACAAATAAAGAAGCCTTGTCTGTGATCTGTTTAGTTGTACATAAAGCATGCAGGAAATGGATGGAGCACGAAACAACAAATGTAGGGGAAATACGAGACGTTGTCAAGTGTTTTCCTTACTTCTTGAGGGCTCTGTCCGCTTCCTTGCTTTGCAAGAACTGTGCTTTACAAGAGAACAGATCACATGCGAGGCTTCTTTATTAATTTTGTTTTATGATGAAGAATTTCTTAATCTCTGCAGTTGGCTAAAATTTTCAAGTAATTTTATTTTCCAAATCTCACAAGTGGCGTCAATCAAAAGATCGGAAGTTTTACATTCTTTTACATTTTAGGAAAATGGCTGTGTGCCATCAGTTGCCAATGATGAGCAGCTCTGTAAGGTTGTGGAAGTACAGAGAGATAGAAAGGTAATGTCTGCTACTTTCATAATGGGCCGCTTTGTTTTAATACTCTGCAGAATATTGCATTTCTGATTGGTCAATGGTAAGAGTTAAAGGTAAAGGCTGCTTACGAGCCAAGTGGCCCATTAGGCCGAAACCTATCCCAGTTTCTGTAGCATGAAGCGACTAGGAGTATTTCTACCTCCCCTGGATGGGATGCCAGTCCATCGCAGAGTTACCCCCGGCATTTTCGCTGATACCCATTTATGCACCTGGGTGGAGAGAGGCACCGTGAGAGAAAAGTGTCTTGCCCATGAACACAACACAATATCCCTAGCCAGGACCCGAACCCGGACCACTGCGGAGTCGCGCACACTAACCATGAGGCCACCGCGCCTTCCACGATTGGTCATTGACGAATGCATAAAAGGTTATTGCGTGCAATATGGAAGTTGCTGTATGAACACTGCAAAGGCTCGCGCTTTTGGCGCTTGCAAGGACCCTTGCAACGTCAAAGAAGAGCTTTCAGAAATACGTCTGCTTCTTTAGTAAACTGTCAAAACCTATTGCTTGTGCAAAACCTTACTTGTGCTCATAAATCACAAAATGCAACCATGTTCATTTGATTTCCTACACTTGAAAAGTTGATATCTGCAAATTTAATTCTTGTTTTACTCTTTGTGTATCATAGTGTATTGTGACTACAGAGGACATGGATAAAAACGAGTTTATAATCCAATGCAAGGTTAGCAAATCTCGCTCAATTTTGACATTTCAGAAACAGTTGTGTGAGAACTGGGTTGTCTTTTGCTGTTTTTGCAAAATCTAAAGTTGCTAAAGTGATGTGTCAATGACCTTGTTCCTTACCTCTTTTCAGGGTAAACTTATGCATCGTTCAAAGTTTACAGCAGAAAATCCAATTTTCGAAAGGTACCGTATTTGTCAAAGTATGTTTTACCTTGAAAGCTCTGTTAGCCCGCCTTTTTAAGGCAATTTTTTTTTTCCCCAGGGTTTTCGTTTGAGTGTAGTATATGGTATGGTTTAGCGTGAATTATTTATCGTTTATCATTAAAATAATAAAAACTTTACTTACTTACTCATTTTATATTTGTTTTTTTTTTGTTCAAACTAGTTCAGTTTTGGTTTTTCCTTTGTTCACATTATGATAGCGAATATTAGAAAAATAAAAATTGCATTTTCCT
>JALIRR010007085.1:0-7500 GCA_023091755.1 Montipora sp. Colony 1 RG-2022 | reverse complement strand
CATTCTTTTGGGTCGTCACGCACGCAGTCTCATCCTCCCCAACTTTGTCGCGGAGAAAAGATTGCGTGACGAGTTACAAGAATGTCTGCACAGGAGGCTGCGACTTTTGTTGAGGATTTCAGCACACAGATGTCGGCTCTTTCCTTTAACATTTGTTTTTACACGGTGCTGTTCATGTTTGATACAGGTGTCATTACTGGAATACCGCAATCGATCTCGCAACCGCTTATCAGTGGATCTTCCTCGACCTCCACCACCACCCATCACTGCCGCTGCGACCGCGCCTGTCTGCGCATCGGCACCAGTATTTTCCTCGTCCGTTATCAAGTCCTCAGTTTCGTTACCAAATCTCACCGTACCCCCAACAAATTCAAGTATTTCTCATCGACCGGTCTCGAGTGGAACTCAGATGAATGGACCGCATTTGGAACCCGTGAGTCCTGATTTGGAAGACAGGAGCGGTAAGATAAGACGTAATGTTTCTAGCCCCCTTGGGCATGGGCCTCAATCACACAGCTACTATATTGACTCCCGAGGGATTGATAACCTTTGTGTTGTCCCACCGAAACTCGTTCCCAAACATTTCAACTCGAGGCTCGGGGTACAAAATCGTTTGTCTATGGCCAATATGGCCTCCGCAGCGAATAAGGCCCATGAGAGAGATCTGGGATGAGATTCAATCCATACTTTCTTTCAAGTGACAGAATCTCGACTGCTCAGTTGTCAACCCTCGTTCATTACAAGAAAGCAGTTTGCCTCGATGTACTGGTGGAGGAGGTTAATACATGGATGGAGACCAACTGGGGATACCCCGTGTTATAGTCTCGCGGGGGACGGGAATGTCGTAGTGCATAAAGCACTGGCCTCTCACCAATGTGGTCCGGATTCATCATAATTTTGCCCCAAGCGGCAACACTGATCCATCATTCCCCAGGGGTTTTCTGCCTGGCACCTGCATTGTGGCACACGTTCCACCTGTGATGGCGTATGGGTAAATACTTAGGGTATGGATACGGGTTCCAAGTTAAGTGTTTCTGTGTTTGATACGTATCAGATAGTTATTGACGGGTGTCCTTTGATGGCAGGTCTGTTGCATCAATCTTCGAAACTTTCCAACAGTGCGTATGGAAGGAGGATTTATCCCTCAAGGCAAGAAGGAAAACGTTTAATGTTCACTGATGGAGATTCTCGACTTAAAAGAGGTTAGTGTTTTTGTTTTTGGTTTTTGTCTTTGGCAAAGACTACCCTGCTTGGCATTCCCTCTCTACACAGATCTCCTCGATGGTTTTCAGATTTTTATACGAAGAATCGAACACTTAACTGGTTTCAAACCTGTAATAACCCGCTTGAATTTTAACGCCTGCTCAATGGCAGAAAAGTGGAAGTGACGTTGCATTGACCTCGCGTCGCGCGTGCGTGACAACATCGAGGAGATCCATGCAGAGCTGGGTTTTCTTTCCTTTTCGCTGGAGAGGGGATCAAGGAAACCTCTGTCACGCAGGGTATGAAACAATTAACGTCATTTCAAAGATAACGCACTGCGGGAGCTCATCAAGGGGAATCTCTGTTTCCATTAATAGACCCTTCTCCCAAAATGGCCGCCGAAAATAATAAGTTAAAATTAAAAGCTAATATCAGAAATAGAAAGAGCATCTTTACTTTAGTAACCCTGTACAGTTTCGGCATATCAGGTGTAATATCAGGTGAGAAAATGTAAGTTGAAAATTGAAAAATTTACAGACGTTTATTTAACGAATTCGCCCAGGGGCAGGTAATGTTACAATAGGACACAAGGTCCCCTACTAGGTAAATTACCCGACCCAACCCTTAAAAGGAAAAGAGATACAAAGCAACCCACTTACAAGCACCCCTGCTACAACAAAGACAACTTAGAGCGAGTTTCAATCGAGTGTCGTAAAACCAAAACCAAAGTAATTACTTTGGCCAATCAAAAAGGACGGAGACAGTCCAGTAAACCAATCAAAACTCGAATTACACGTAGCCGACACAAAGCGCGGGAAAATATGCACGCGCGAGCCACGATTGGTTTGGGTTTCACTTCTGATTGGTTGAAAAAGTGGCGCGAGAACTTTGAACCAATCACTGAGTGAAGTAAATGCAAAACCAAAGCAATTAGCTAATTTCTTTCGACACATTGAAAACCGCTCTAATAACAAACAAACTACGTAAAGAGTGTAAAAAAATTATGATCATGAAAGGATTCAGATTAAGGTTTCAAAACGTTCCACATATGTAACTAAATTGGGGGTATATAAATTTGTCAAATTTCAACTTACATTTTCTCAGCTGATATAACACCTAATACGCTGAAACTTTGCAGGGTTGCCAAAGGTAAAGGTGTGTTTTCTATTTCTGGTATCAGTTTTTCATGCAGTTCAATTTGAACTCATTCAAATCCGTGGCCGCCATTTTTGAGAAGGGTCCATTACTTGAGTCAACTCCTTCCCAAGTAAATTTATTTATAGGAACAGACTTTTTTAGCGAAAATATCATATTTCACCTTAGGCTGAGATAGCTCTGTTTTAATTGGCTTTTACAATAGTGGGTGTGTTGAATCTCCCAAGGGAGGTGTTCTGTAAATAAATTTACTCGCGAAACCGGGGTTGACTTCTACGTCAAGTATGGGAGATAAGGTTTCCTTTGATGAGCTACTACGCACTGTTTACTCCTTGAGTGCTCTCTTTAGAAGATATACAGGGTAACGAAAATGGCAAC
The DNA here is from genome assembly GCA_023091755.1 of Montipora sp. Colony 1 RG-2022. Taxonomy (NCBI): domain Eukaryota; kingdom Metazoa; phylum Cnidaria; class Anthozoa; order Scleractinia; family Acroporidae; genus Montipora; species Montipora sp. Colony 1 RG-2022. The sequence goes on along the minus strand of JALIRR010007085.1, from coordinate 4,764 downwards.
CAACTTTATTTTTGTGGTAACATTTCTAGAAAATAGAAACAGCGCTCAAAGAAATTACGGTTTCAATGTTGTCACTTTTCCCTCATTCCTCAGAAATCCAAAAGCAACATGAACAGTTGTCGCGGAAGGAGCAAGAGAAAGTGCTGTTCGCTGAAAAACTGACGTCTCTAATCTCTGAAGAACTTCAAAAAGGTATTGATGGCACAATTTGTTCGAGAAGTTTCCGATTGAGCGCAAAAAAGGAACCACGGCCTCTGCCTTCTATCACATGACCATATTCGACTACTCGTCGAAGTATTCGTATCATTTCTCAGCCAATCAGAAGAAAAACCGTGGCTCATACATCTTTTCCCGCGCGAGACGTCGGTTGCGTGGATTCTTGATTGGTTCTTTTCGATAATTGACGTTTTCATACCCTTGGGTTCAACTGCTTGTGTTGGCCTTGTTTGCTAATTGGTGGTGCCTGTGATTGTGTTTTCCCGCGCTTTTCGCCGACTACTTGTTGCTTCCTTTATTCCGTCTATTGGTTCTTTTGATTGTAAGCTTTTTGCAGCACAATGCGCCGACCGTTTTATTCGGTCAAAGTAGTCGCTTTGGCTCTGTAAACACGACACTCTAAATTTTATGGTTGGTCTTAATGTTACGTCATCGCTGCCATCTTGGTGGGCGGAAACAAGAGATCTCTCGTTAGGGACTTGGACAAACGGGAAATGTTTGACGTTTTAACAACGAACGATTAAAACATGTTTGATCTAACTCAGATTAAACTACACAAGCAAAGAATTATGGGCCACAAATACGTAAAAGACGCGTGGATACAAGCAGCTGAGCAAGCGTGGTACGCATGCACGCGCCAAAAATGTTTGATACGACTGGCCAAACGAACAAAGCTTCGCCGATCAAGCACGAGAACAAAAGAAATGTTTCAGTGCTAAGTTGTTTGATCGAATGTTTGATGGCCTTCAAATTTTATCAAACACGATCAAACAGCACCAAACAAGGTGGCCAAATGGTTGGTCACCAAACAATGTTTGATGTTGTTTAAACGCCAAACATTTCCCGTTTGGCCAGGTTCTTAGCCCCTTTAGTTCGTCCACCAGCAATTGCACATTACATCATTGTTATCTGTGTCCTCAGAGATTGGTTCCAAACCATTTATATTAATTTTTTTGCTTGTGTAGACTCGAAATCGAAGCCCTCTTCAGTGGTGGGTCGGTCACCAAGTTCTTGTAGCACAGAGTCTTCAAACCCATCAGCAGAACTCACAGGTGAGCATCTTCGGGAGTAGCTTAAATGTAGATCTTCCTTTGCGCCGACAACGGCTGCAGCAACGAGAACGCCACAATACAAGAATATCATTGGTTAAAGGAAGAAAAGTATTCGTGCTGTTCGTGCGACACGCATCTTAGTACAAATTTATGCGGTACTCTGCATGACAAGGTGAAATCACCACATTTGTATTTGTGACGACGTGACTGTACAAATGTTAATCTTTCATTCTCAGTGTTTGCGCTGAAACCGCTCGTATCCAATTTATTTTTAGGATACTTCACCACCATTTTACGACGTGAACGGATTGAGTAGTCGCGAGAGACTTACGCTAGAGCAAAGTTGTATTTTTAGGTGACGAAACGTCGTTGTCGCAGATCTTCTTATTTTAAACGACCACAGCGATTGAAAAATCCCAACGTTGCAAGAAGATTTGCTACTGTTTTATTTGATATTATTTATTTTGTGGCGTTAAAATGATACCTTTGACTCCCAGTATAGATCAGTATGTAAATTCACCTGTCAGTTCCAATACACTGTCAGGTAGACATGTATTGAGAATGAAGGTTATTAGCGTAAGGGTATGATCCTGATATAACACCGAATTCTCATGACCAGCCAACGAAGAAAATGTGGAAATAGTTAGGAGAACGAATTTTTAGATCATAGGGAGTCAAAGGTTCTCTCTTTAGCAATTCGACGCTCCATTGCATGCACTGCCTTCACTCTTACCAAAAATACGGCACGTGTCGGAAAGGAAAGGAAAGGAAAGGAAAGGAACTTTATTTAAGTGTCTAGTCGTTCTAGCGCTGGAGCACTATCTGGGGACACTGTAAACTGAATTTAACAATGAACGCAAATCCAGTCAAATCAAATCAAACGTTGGTTTTTGAGGAGAGGGGAAAACCGGAGTATCCGGAGAAAACCTCTCGGTGCAGAGAAGAGAACCAACAAACTCAACCCATGTATGACGCCGGATCTGGGAATCGAACCCGGGCCACATTGGTGGAAGGCGAGTGCTCTCAACATTGCGTCATCCCTGCACCCCAAAGCATTCTTGTGTTTACAGCTTTAAATTCACTGTTTCGGGAGCATCAGTCATAAGGTGCTTGTATAAAAGCATTTTCTTGAGCGTAAACAACGTGCTTTAAGAGAGGGAAGGCCGGGCTGATAAGAGGTACTTAACCGATGCTCTTGTTTATTTTCAGGCGATGCCATGGACATCGAAGATGATGATAACTCTAATTCTAGTATCTATGTCAACACGCCGGTGATCTCGCCTTCCACGCAGCCTCCTCACTCGACTTTCGCGCACTCCACGCAAATGCCCCAACGTTCGTCGCTTCTGTCACAATTTCATCAGTCCTCCGTGGTGAGTGTCCTTTTCCAGTATTTGACAGTTTTTTTTTTTTTTTTTTTTTAACGTCTCTTACTTGCTCAATGAGGGATAAGACGCATGCCTGTGGAGTGGAAGTTCGTAGCATTAGAATACCACGGGGACAGCGCCTAAGGCCTTGAATAAACCTGGAAGAATGCGCCGTCTTTATAATGACGTCAGGGAGGTTAAGCACGCGACGATTAGGTTAATCTGGGAGAGACTACTGTCTTGGCATTCGAAATGTTCACTTTCGGTTTCTGTCCGTGGCTCCAGACTTCTCTTGTAAATATAAATGTAAATGTATTTGTTTATAGTGAAACTGCACTTAGCTATCAATCAATCAACTTTATTTAAAACATGGTAAATTGCTCAGCAAGCTGGTTTTCAGACATGCCGTGTAAGAATTACAAGGTATAAATGTCAAAACGACTAATAAACTAGGTGTAACTTACACGCCACTCTTGCCAATACTTACTCACTAGTTCACAGGCACCCACTCACACTTACTAGTTCACAGGACACCCCACTTACACTTACTAGTTCACAGGACACCCCACTTACACTTACTAGTTCACAGGCACCCCACTCTTAATAATCTAAAAGAAACAATAGCTCTTTTCACGGTTAGTTTTTCGCCTTTGCATTTGCCCTTTTAATCACGTGGCGTTTTTGAGCCACAGGCAGTGACCGGAAGTGAAGACGTCGCATGACAGGTTAATAGTCTCTTCCGGGTTTTTAAAGTAATGGTCCATTAGGGAAGATATCTGTTTACAAACATAGCTTTTGTTATTCAAATGTGCTAACCACAGCAACCAAAAGCCTTTGTTTATAGAGCCAATGAGGCTTTATAAACAAACCTTTTAGCCGTTGGTTAAGAGGTATCAAAACCTATAGGTTTCCATGGGATGTAACGCTGGTTAGCGCTAACCATGGTTCGAGCAACCAGGGCCTGGTTGGCACATTAATGAGAATAAGTTATGTCAACGATATCTTCCTTCTGGCGAAAAGATACTTGGTGGTGTTGCCGATCATGGGGGAAAAGCATGTCTTGCGTAAGTTCCCTTCTAACTATGCCTTTGACGGCAAAGAAATGCGCTGAACAAGAACAAAACAAAGTAGCGATGATGATGATGATGATGATAAATGGAACTTGAAGGGCGACTCAACCGTCCGGGTTTTTTTTCGCGAGACGTTCCCATCGATCGCCATCGTTGTTGTCCTTGCTCAATCTCCTTATTAAGAACTACACGACTGCAGTTTGCAACACGATATTGTAACTTTGAGCGTTAGAATGATGCTGTTGAATTTTTTTCTTTTAGAATCACAGAATAGGGCATCCTCCTGTATATATATCTCAGCAATCTGCCCAACAGCTTCCCTCTTCGTCGCAACCTCTGCAGCGGTTACCAAGCAATTCGCCCAAGTTCCTTGTAACTAGTCCCTCTGGTCCTGCGCATGTCCGTTACCAGTCACCCTTCCAGGGCTCGCCATCTCAGACGGCTGGGTTCTTTCATCACTGAACTGGGTCCGAGATCCACTCGGTGTCTTTGGCCTCCATACATTTATGAAAATTTAAAGAGTTGTGTAATGTAAAATGTCGTGGTATATTTCCCCACTGCGCTAGTTAAGTTTTAGAGCCAAGCTCTGGTTTGTGAGTGTGATCCAGGTGTCGTTCAAATTTTGGAGCGTTCATTTCCGGTCCATAACTTTTTTGTTTACGTCAGAATAATTAAAGAAAAAACAGAGCTTGTTATATAAATAGTATTGAATTCACAAAAGTGGTTTTTTTCCCCGGTGACTTTCACATATTCAACGAGTGGTCAAGACAATACCAGTTGTTTAGGTTCATACAAGTTCTCATTGGAAATAGAGAAGTGTTTAAGTTTCGAAGCTATAAGAATTTTCATGCAATAGACTGTTTACGTATTATAGTATCAACTTTGGTTATTTTACTTACATACATCACCTTGTATTATAGCTCGCCCCATTATCTTACTGATATTTTAGTTGGGTATACGAAAGTTAAATAAAAAGTGTATGGTTATTAAGTAACTTCTTTTAACTTAGTCTCCTTGCTGTCTCCTTTTTGTACCATTCAGAGCTCCCGGGCTGTTCGT
>JALIRR010007084.1:5000-22893 GCA_023091755.1 Montipora sp. Colony 1 RG-2022 | reverse complement strand
ATGGGCCGCCCAGACCCTGGAGGTTAATCCCACCCTGTATGAGTCTTGTGCTACTGGCCTGATAGCACACTCAAGGCTTTTAAGACTGATCTCTCGGGCTGCTAGTCCTTTCTCACGTGACTTCTTGTGCTACACGCTTTTCATGTTCAGGTAGAAATGGTTTGGAATATATTTTTTTCCTTCATTTTCACTGTTTCAATCCAGGTTTGATATAATTTCAGGCTGTGGTCAGGACACACTTATTCAAGTCAAACATTGGAGGGATATAAACTTAAAGCCAAGTGTTCATTTTTAATTTGTTTAGTGCTGCTTTTTGCTCTGAATTGCAATCTTATCTTAAGATTTTTCGACAGAAGAACAGAAACGAAAGAAGAGAGAAAGAGAACGACAACGACAAAACGGTACACCAGCAATACCTCAAACTTGGTGGAAAAATTTACTCCACAAATTCTTTTCTTGGACACTAAACCGTTTGTTATTTCTACGGACGAGTTATTTTAAGTGGTGCATATCTTTAAAAGTGGTTTAGTCGTTTTTTCCTCTGTTCAGGGATGAAACTCTCAGCTGGAATTAAATAACAATCATCTATAAGCTTACTCTTTAATGGCTTTAATGCGAGCGAACGAGAGGTTTCTTTTACTCCGTTTGCCTAATGTTACCTGGTTTTCGACGTGCCTCGACAGTGACTAGAAAATTTTGCCCATATGTTACAAACATGTAATCTCAATGAGTTGTCGTAAAAGTAAGGAGAAATATCACCACCTTGTGTTTTCAGAAGTTTGTTTAGAGCACGTACAGGTAATTTGTTGAAGATCTTGTTTAAAGTTTGTCGTTTCTTGCCGATTCTGGTTCTATGCTAAACTAGCGTGTTTCAATGAAATACACAAAAATGTAAATGATCTCGTTTTCAGAGATAAATTGGAATAAAGTACATCAATAAAACTCCTTTTTTGACCTTGAACCTGACAAAGACAATCTGTCACATCACGACCTATAGTACGTCTGTGATGTCTAATTTTAGCATGATTCCTATTCGCTAGCTTTTGACAGTCGACTCTGCAATCGCTTCTTCTGTTTCCGTTCGCTTTCTGTTTTCTTTTAAAACTCTTGCGATTCAAGAAAAATTAGTTGCCTAACTGGTGAATTCGACCGATATCCCACTCATTCCTTCGTGATTCATGCGATATAGGTTTTTCGGGTGAAATTTACCGTGGAATTCATTAGTTAATAGGCAACAAAGAAAATGACATAATTACCATCTCCAGAAAAACCAAAACGCGGACAATTCCAAAGCCTTTTATTTTCACTAATCCTACGGCCAGTAAGAAGAAACAACCCAGGGGTTTCATTTTCAGGCTTGACTAAATCTATGTATTAATTGACTAGTGCTTATTTAAAGCAAATTACACGAGAAAGCATATGATTACTTATAATAATATACTCGACGTGAAAGGAAGACAAAATAAAAACGACTGGAATTTTGAGAGCACGTGCACTGCAAAAACAGATGCAATATATGTATATTCAGTCTAAATCTATCCAGATCTTTTCCAATAATAGGCACTACGTACTTAGCTGATGAGCACCAATATTAACTTGAGAGGCGAAAAATACAAAACAAAAATTTGATTGATAAGTGTGATTACAGAAATAAAATATATGAGACTTCTTTCGAAATTACCATTTAGCCGTATGCCTGCAAGTTAACCACTTCACATTGAGAAGAATGGCCAACTATTCAAAAGATGAAAATCAGAAAACAATGACAGATTTTCTTTGTTCACCAGAGCTCACAGAAGGAATTCACGGTGAACTTCGATGGGCTGCATCCCTTAACATTTTCATGTCTATTACTGCATTTATTGGAAATGCCCTCTTCCTAGTTGCTCTTAACAAGATGTCCTCTCTTCACCCACCGACAAAACTGTTGTTTCGTACCTTGGCAACAACGGATCTGTGTGTTGGTATCATTTGTCAGCCTCTTACTGTTGTCGCATTGCTGCCAGAGGTTAAACAATATGTTCACGTTTGTCGATATACCAGCACTGTGCGTTTTTTGGTATCTTATGCTTTGTGCATGGTATCCTTGCTCACATCAACTGCTATAAACGTGGACAGACTTTTTGCTTTGTCTTTAAAGATCAGGTACAGACAATTTGTGACTCTAAAGCGGACATATGCTATTGTCGCTCTCTTTTGGGTTATATCCATTGCATTTACAGTTTTGGGCGTTTTTGTTAATTGGATATCAGCTTTGTATTGGACAGTTGTGCTCCTATCCTGTATGGCAATATCAGCTTTCTCCTACGGAAGAATCTTTTTTGTGTTGCGCTTTAATCAAAATGAACTTCGTTCACCTGCTTTCTGGCAAAAACTTTACAGAAAGACAGTTTACACTGTATTATATATTCAATTGGCCTTGATTGTTTGCTACTTACCGTATACTATAATCACGCTTCTCGTGTCTCGTCGATCCGGCCACCCCAATATGTGGCTTCTCCTTGTGTGGAGATATTTGGGAACTTTGGTTTACTTTAACTCCTCCTTAAACCCGGTTCTTTACTGCTGGAAGATGAGGGAAGTGAAAAAGGCAATGAAGAAGATAGTTCAACGAATTTGCTGCTCTTGGTGCTGCAACCGAGAGAACGGCGGGTTTGTTGTTAATAGCGAACGGCAAACTACAAGCTCAAGCTTGTGATAAGGTCATGGAACCTCTGTTATTCTATTGTTTTTTTTGTGTGCTTAACAACTGCAAAGCACAACGAACACGCCAGAGAGGCGTTGAAATCACATGGATTTATTGCAGTTCAAACATCTAACCTCACCACACAGGTTTGTGTATTGTAGTAGTCCTTGGAGTATGAATGTCATTTTTAAGAAAGGCAAAAAAAAAAAAAAAAGAAAAACGTAAAATAATTTCAAGTTTGCCTTTTGTCATAAGATCTGTAAATAATATTAGGAAATAAAGTTTATTGCACAAAATAATCAAATAAAATGGCGCGCAACTGGTTTTGATGCATCTGTCGTTTTTTTCTAAGCTTCAGCTTTGCTTTTTAATTAGTAATTTTTGCTGTTGTTCTAAACTGAAGAGAGGGGGTGTAAAGATTATCAGCTAAACGGAAAATGTTGTGAAAGAGATTACTGTGCATGTGATTTCAGTCTTAGTTGTTGATTACAATATTGGTTGTCTGCAAGAGACTTAACTGATTAGAGTGTAAGGTGAAGTCCTAATTTTCTACCCCATATGACCCATGTGAGCGTTATCCCTACTGAATTCCCATCCTGGTCAGAGTTTTTCTCTGTCCTTGTGTGGGCCCATTTCCATTAGTAGGGCTAACGCTCATATGGTTCATTCGGGGTAGAAAATTAGCACTTCACATTATTATTTATACTCTAATCAGTTAAGTCTGTTAAAATAAAAGTGCCACACGGCCAACGTAACCTTTCCTTGTACTTATTGTTTGCAAGGCTTGTTTGTTTACTGCTATCACCTCAGAGGTGTTTGATCACTCTAAAAACTGTGTACACTAAGGACGATTAATTTTGTTATTTTATATGCAGAAGCATAATTATTTCCATATACACTATATTGCTCTCTGGGGTTAGAAACAGGAGCTCCGGTTTTGGGCTTGGCTAAATCTATATATCGTTAAGTTAAAATATACATTTATGTACCCCATATATAGCTATAGCTAATTAATCAAGACGGGTAGATAACTGCGGGAAGCAAATTTATTTCATTCCGGTAAGACACCAGTAGAGGTGAAATTTGTTGGTTTGCTACGATGTAACTTAATTAATATTTTGAATTTCATCGAGCTGTTCCAAGGTTGGAGTTTTCGGAACTCAGGAAATATGTATGTTCTCAGTTCTTAAGCTCTTCCGCTTTGTATTCGGTTTTGACCGTCACTTCACGACTCCGCCCAGTACGAGAGAATTGGCCAATATAATCCAGTATTGGCGTCTCAGAATGGCAATTTGATTACAATATGGTGCCATGCAAATAATAGGAAATATGCCATATTGATAATAACAAGATTTCAAGTACAATTTGGTGCAAAATTGTATTTTGAAAAAAAAATAATTACAAGTGCTTATTTCTACCAAATATACCAAACAACACAAGAAATTATAGTGTTACTACTTATTAAAGCGATAAAAAACATGGGGAATTTTCGATAGCGTGGGAAATACAACAATATGTGGAAAGAGTAATCATTTCGCGATAAAATTCGGGAAATTCACTTTTTAAATTGAGACGATCTACGTCATAGTTGCATGCGATAACAAACATGAACCCATCGGCAAAGTTGAGGACCAAAATTAACTGCTTTCAGGCACGTTTGTATGTAGTTCCATTCCACCGAGTAGAACGCTTTTACAAAATCATTGTAATATGTTATAGTCAGGCTCCGAACCTCAATTTTGACCATCTCCCAAAAGAAGCCTTTTTATTCAACTTCTTTATATATTTCCACGAATTCTGGAATTTTGAGACGCAACAGGCTTATATATTCATTAATATTCATTAATAATAATAATAATAATAATAATAATAATAATAATAATAATAATTCATTAAATTCATCAGCAATGATCTTAACATCTCTCGAGTACACTGCCTGTGTTGACTCCTTTCGAGGGATGAACATGCTCTCTCTCGGCCTCACGTAGTCGAACCTTGATCTCATTACGCTTTGCACGGTAAGTTTGCCACTCCTGGGGCAAGTTTGTCTCCTTGGCAATCTTCAATAATTGATCTCTTTCACTCATGTGTTGTTTCACTTGTTCGTCCACAAAAGGGCATTGACGATGCTTAATCTTAACCTTCTTAACTGGAGCATGCTTATTTAGCAAACAAAGAAAATGTTGGTTAAAATGGTCAACTCTCTCACTGACATCACCAATCAGTGAATTTTCCGTCCATGGAAGTCGTTCTAGGTCTTGTAAGAACTTGCTCGCATCATATTTTCGAAATCTTCTAGTGATCGATGATATGAGTCGGAAGTGGTTGGGTATTTTAAGATAAAGTACAATGTACGTTAGATAGTGATCACTAATGTGGGTACTCAACCACTCTGGTTTCCGTGACAACGGAGGTATTAGTTGCCAGAATAACATCAATTAAGGAAGATGATTGAGGCATAACTCTAGTTGGCGTAGTTACAAGATGAGTAAGGTTCAAGGTCTCATACAAATCCTTCAAAGTGTTTCAGTATTTATAAGTACATTCTACTGTCAACTAACAACGAATCATTAAACCTCCAGAAGTAGGGGCCTCGAGGTGCGGCGTATTCATCAAAACAGACGGTGAGCACTAAAGCAGAGTGGTCTCAAAAAATATTTGGTGCAGCTCTACATTCTTGAATTAACTTATCTAAAAATTTGGGGATAAAGAGATAATTAAGTCTACTTTGTATCTTTATTGGTGGGTTTCACCAAGCGAAACCTGGTTTGATCAATTTTTTGTGACGCAACGAGTGTACCAAATTAAAAGTCTTAATTAACGAGTCAACTGTGACTCTGTTACCGCTAATTTTTTTGGAACAAACGGTCGGCCTCCTTTCTTGTCAATAGAATTCTTTACTCAATTAAAATTGCCACCGAACACAAGGTTTTCGTTAGCATATGCAGATAAGACTGTTTTATACGAGTCTCTTGTGTTGTACTCAAATGTATTTTCCGATGGTATTCCAAGTAATTAGTTGCGGTTGTTTCATTTCACACCTGCTGCACCCACTATTGTGCATTCTGTTTTTCATGTATGTCAGGATTGGCCAGTTATTACTATTTATACCCTCCGCTGTCTCTTGAGTACCATTCACGCTTGCGGTTCCATACAGTTTATTCATCTTTCTGCTTTAAGCCTCACCCCCACCTCCCGTTTACTACAGGTTTCGTCATTTCCTTTATCTTTCAGGCCGTAGAGACGCTTTTGGCGACTTCTTCCGCTGTTTCAAATGCGGCAAATTTGGACACTGGGCTAAGGACTGCCTATCCTTGTCCTGGCCGGGAAGTTACCAGCCCCTTAGCTACAATTCTTTCCCTGGAATCTCCTACAACAAGCCAACCTCAGGCCAATCAGCTCAACCAAACAATGATGATGCCTTGGCGCAGATACATCAATTTACACAGAATTACGAACTTGAAAACGGACATTCATTACGTGTTAAGGGTAATCTGAAGAATAATTTAGTTTTCTGGAGATCTATAGGTGCTCCGGATTTCATTTTGTCTATTATTGAAAATGGCTACAGACTGCCATTCATTAGTTTTCCGTTGGCTGTAAAACTGAAAAATAATAAGTCGGCTCGAATTTATGCTGATTTTGTGGATCAAGCTGTTCTTGAGCTTCTTATTCAGACCGGGTGCGTATGGTTAATGATCAGCCTTTTGTTGTAAATCCTTTGTCAGTTTCTGTACAACCATGCGGTAAGAGAGGTTAATTCTCGACTTGCGCCATGTCAATAAGTCATTAATTAAGCGAAGTGTTAAGTATGAGGACTGGAAAATTGCTATGTCTTATTTTGTAAAGGACGGGTACATGTTTTCCTTCGATTTAAAAAGTGGTTACCATCATGTAGACATTGCACAAGAGCACCAAACGTTTCTGGGGTTTTCATGGCGTGCGCCCGATTCCATTAAGGAAATATTTTATGTTTTTACTGTGCTCCCGTTCGGTCTGTCCTCTACCCCTTGGGTTTTCACTAAGGTTTTGAAGCCTTTAGAAAAGTATTGGAGAGTACAGGGTCTTTGTATAGCCATCTTCTTGGATGATGGTTGGGCGATTGTTCAGGATAGAGAAAGTTGTCGCATTAAGGCCCAGGCTGTAAGGGCGGATTTGTGCAACGCAGGTTTTGTTGTCAATGAAGTTAAATCGGTATGGGAACCCAAGTATTGGACTGGCTGGGTATTACCTGGAATGCTGCATTAGGTAATTTAAAAATTGTGGAAAGGAGAATTGTTAAGATCATTAACTCAATTGGTCATATTACTGAAGCCGATTTGAAAGTTTCCGCGAGAGAGTTGTCCGCCTTCACAGGTCAAATTATCTCTACCGGGCCTGTGGTTGGTAACATTGGCAGGATAATGACCAGACATTGTGTCTTGTCCACCTTGTGCAGGGATAATTGGGATTCTATATCCCTTCTCGAAGATTACTGCAAGGAAGAACTGTATTTTTGGAAGGAAAATATGGTTAATATCAACACTAGGTATTGCTTTGTAAGTAAGGTATCAAGTTATTTTGTGTATTCTGACGCCAGTGCCACCGGAGGTGGAGCAATTATTGATTTTAACAATGATTTTGTGTGCCACAAAACGTGGTCGGAGAACGAGAGAGGTCAAAGTTCAACGTGGAGAGAACTGTCTGTTATTGAGTTTTCTTTGCAATCATTTGCCTCAGTGTTGGAAGGATCACATGTTAAGTGGTTTACGGATAGCCAAGTAGCTGCTAAGATTGTTGAAGTGGGCAGCATGAAATTAGGTTTGCACAAAATGGCCAGAAGGATTTTTGATATTTGTATCCGATCGGGAATTCATTTAGAAGTACAGTGGATCCCTCGCACTTCGAATCAACAAGCTGATTATATAAGTCGTTTAATTGATACTGATGATTGGCAAATTACTGAAGAATTTTTTCTTTTTCTTGATGACTTGTGGGGTCCGCATAGTGTAGATTGCTTTGCAAATTATTATAACCACAAGATCCCCAGGTATTTCTCGAGGTTTTGGAATCCCAATTCCTCGGGTGTTGATTTTTTCTTTCAGTCTCTTCGAGGGGAAAATTGCTTAGTAGTCCCTCCAGTTGGTATCATCCCACGCGTATTACATTATCTTAAATCTCAGCAGGCCGTTGGTACGCTCGTTGTACCTCTTTGGCCTTCGTCTCATTTCTGGCCTTTAATTGCACACAAGTATAGTCGTTATCTTGTGGCTCACACTATTCATATCAGGAATGAGGTTATTACCCACGGAAAAAAATTTAATTCGCTCTTGGGTCTGATCTTTTCACAGGAAATATTATTGCCTTTAGACTAAAATTTACTGATTAATTTATTGGACGGTGTGTCTACTAGCCTATGTTTTTTCAGTTGTTGGCGCTGGCCAGGGCAGTATGCTGCTTATTTGTAAGGCACTGGCCTATTTTTTGGTCTGTCATTTCATATGGTGCTGTCCTAATAGGAGTATAGTTGATTTATGTGGCGCTGGCCTAATCAATGGTTGTTGATCTAAGCGGCACTGGCCCATACGATGATTTAACGTCTTACGTGGCACTGGCCCCATCAATGACGGATTTTTGTACGGTTATTAAAGGATATTCTGTCTTTCTTTTGTTCTTCTAGTATATACGTTTTATTCTTGTCTCTACAGATTATGCTATCAAGTAATTTTTGGAAAGGCTTTAACAGTTTTCTTCAATCAACGTTTATGAAGTGCTAAATGTTATGTTGAAGTCCAGGGCGAATTCGATCACTAAAGCTTACGTTCGTGTTATCAGAAAGTTCTCGGACTGGTCTAAAAGTAGACATTTCAGACATGCAGTTGTTACCTTTCCCTCTTAGTGTTGTTTCTCTATATTTGTTTGAAGTTCAGCAGTCTTCCGCTTCTAGTTCCTCAGTAATTTTAGCCCATGCGGCCCTTAAATGGTTACATTCTTTTGTCCCTAGTTTGGATCGTAATCCTTTAGATAGTGAATTTTGCAGAAATGTCATCAAATCTGCTAAACGCCAGAAGTCAGAGCAGTTATGAAAAAGATCAGCCTATTTCCACAGAAATTATAAGGCGTATTTTAGATATTCATAACAAGAAAGATGCTAATTTAAAGAATCTCCGTATTGCTGCGTTGTGCTCTTTAGCCTTCGCAGGGTTTTTTCGTTATGACGAATTATGCAATATCGTTCCGAAGCATATCGAATTTCACAGCAATTATATAAGAATTTTTTTGCCTCGTAGTAAGACAGATGTTGATAGGGAAGGGAATTTCGTCTATATTAGTGCATCTGGATCTAAGTACTGTCCTGTTGGTGTTTTACAACGTTATTTAGATTTATCTCGTATTGACTTGAATAGTCCTCTCCCTTTATTTAGACCACTTGTTTTTCACCGTAGTACTTCTAGCTATACCCTGGGGAGTGGAAAGATTTCTTATACTACCTGTAGAGATATCTTAAGGGATACCTTAAGTCAGCTGGGCTACAACCCTATGATTATGGTCTTCATAGTTAGATCCGGTGGCATTACAGCTGCCGTACGCCATAGTAGGAACTCGATTCCAGAAGGACTTCTTAAAATTCATGGTAGGTGGAAATCTGATTCTGCCAAGGATATTTATGTTGAAGAAAGCCTTGAAAACCGGTTGCATGTAACTAAGTATTTAGGTTTGTAACGTATTATCGAGCGTAGATTTACGTTCGTTTGAGCGAAGCGAATTAGAAAGTAATTGTATTTTCTAGTTACAATGTACAATTGTATAGCTTTCGATCGTGTTTGTTTTAGTTCATGTGCTTAAATTGTATGTTCTAGGTTAATGGATATTACTAATTATTAAATTCTCAACCTCGGATAATGCATTTCGCGTGCTCTGATTGGTTCACTCAATCTCGGTTATCAGCTCATATACCTTGCTTTGACCTTATATGGTAAATAATTGCGTTAAGCGTTGCTAAACTAAAAATGTTTTCGTGGGAATGCCAAATTTCTCTTTGAATAAAGACAAAAAGGAGAAAAAAAACTTTTTTTGTGGAAAGTTTGGATCAATTCCGACGTTTAGAAGTACGCGAAAAGGCAAGAAATGTTTTTGTGATGAGCCTGCATCTGTCTGACAACAAGGTATTACACAACATCGCATCAGTTCTCATCAAATTTTTTTCGATTTCGCTCGGATTTGCTCGCTTTTTCCGCTCGTATTTCGTACTTCCAAATTTTTGGAGTTGAAGGAATTTAATAAAACAATTATTCCATTCGCGCTTGTTGGATATGAGACTGGTTATAGCCAACTCGGCGCTACGCGCCTCGTCCAACAGGGACCTACTCATCTTTGCTCGGAGTTACTCGAAGTTACTTGGAGTTGCTCGGAGCTGCGCGTTGCACCACTACAGGGCCATCTCATCTTTGCTCGGAGTTACTCGGCATTGGTCAGAGCAACTCTGTTGTTGTCAGTTGCTCCCCCTTCAGCATACAGGGGTCTGCTCAGATTTGCTCGGAGAGAAAAGGTACCTGACCAATCCCACTCGAAATGTACTCACCGGCACTGTTTACAAAGTCAAAACATCCAAGCTGGAATATATTGTAAAAGCCGGACAAATGTGTTGAAAAAACTCTTGTGTACTAGATTGCGCAAACTGGTTTCTCCTTCGCCTGCATAAAGACAATTTTCACAACTACTTGTAGGTATAAAGGTAAACACGAATGCGCCAAACCAAAGGAACAACAAATAACTGGCCTCGCCTCAGCGCTGGAGGAACGATATGCATTTTTCCATGCCAGCTGCAGGATTAATATTGTTCACAATAACACAACTTACTCTTTTTTAAACATTATTTTTAATTATTTCCTTAATCGCGAAGCCAATGTTCGAGAATGCTTTTCAAAACAACTTTTTTTTTTTTCTAATTAAGGTAATGACTGTTACGATTATGTTGTGTCGTTCGTTTGTTTAAAGAGAACTATTTCTTGCAAATAAAGCAAACAAGTTCTTATCTGCTGAGAGCATCCATAGCAGCAGGAATATTATTTAAGTATTACGTAAAGTAATTTTCGCCGAAACGATCAGCTTGTAATAAGATGGTTTTGTTTAATTCAATATAAAGTATTTGAAATGCACGGTCTGTTTCTTTACTTATCTCCATCTTAGAAATAGTTGACACCAACTTGACTGAAAAACAAGAAACCAATCACTGATGTGTGTAAGATCGTTATATCCAAAACAAGTTTTGCGTGTGTAAGATCGTGCAGCGTGGTGACTGGGCTGGCGCACTAGACTCCAAAAAAGTGCTTCTGTTGCTAGCGGAGAAAAAGAAAAACGGAGCGTCTCAAAGTCCCTGATGTTAAGTCCGTGCCTGGCCCAGGTTCGATTGCTAGCGCTTCGAGAGAAAAAACCAACATACAGCTGATTTCAGCTGGCTGCTCAAAGTCACACGACTGTATAGCGTCTGCCAGATGCGCCATTGTATGCTTTCGGTTCGACCTTGTTGAGCTGCCAGCTGCACTTGCGACGGCGGTTGGCCAGAAGCGTAAACTCCTGCTAACGGAAGACGGAACAGTTTACAAAGTTCAAAGATCAAAGCTGGAGGTTTGCAATTCACGTGTTTCATTCATACGGAGCGTTCTCGAAATCCAAATTAAGAAAACTTTGAACTAGATTAACTCTCGTTTAAAATGGTCCGTAGTGATTCGAAAGTTCGAACCATTGCTCCCCCTTTTCTTATAAAAGTTTGGTAGCGTATGCCATGCCTGATTGAAAAACGAATCAAACGTTATGCAAATAAAATCGTAAACTCTTTTAAAGGATTATCGCTTTGGATGGAAAACAATAGCGCTTCCATTACATTCAAGGAAGCGTGACCGGCTTCAAACATTGCAAAAGAAAGACAGCGCTCATTTGGTTTGTAATATTTCGGACGTTTGTTCGCTAAAACTTTAATTTTGACGTGTTTTCATTGGTTTTCGATGAGGTTATTTTGGCTGTTCTGATTGGTTTTTAGTGAGGTCATCTTGTCTGTTTGTGATTGGTTTCTTGTCCCTGTATTATGAATTTATTGCGCTACTCACTTGATCTTTACTGTTTGATTGCTGTGCCGGACAGAGCTCTCTCTCTCCAACCAGGATACTCACATACCGCCAAAATGATATGCACACACAGTACTATTTTATGCGCCACACACGCGCGCGCCTAATATATTTTCTCACACCGAAATTTTCAGGTGTTGTGGAGCTTCGGTTACGTGTTCAAACTTGCCCCTAATTTATGCAGCCCCCTTGCCTTCTAAAAGCCCTCGTGTACGTACGTGACTTGAATTTCATTAGCCTAATACTTATTTATGCGATAACTTGGGATGCACGTGTTGTTACACTTGTTAGGGTTACGCTGCGTTGCGTCATGCCCCAACTTGCCCCTAATTTATGCACGCCCCTTCTTTGTCTTTTTGAAAGAGTTAGGGTTTCGAGTTCGTTGCTGGAGTTTAGGGTTAGGGTTGTGGAGCTTCAGGGCTCCACTCGTCATATACTACTATTGTGTGGTAAGTGACAAGTGACAAGTGAAGGGATTTCCCCCTTCGAGTGTGATTCTGTCATTCTGTTGTCAACTTGGTTTCCGTGGAGTGCGATACTGTGCAAGAAGTCTTCAGGAGATTTCGTCAAAGAGAAGGACAGTGCTTTGCCTGTGTTCAGATAAGCGCAGAGAAGTATTGACTTAATTGTACTGAGATTGTACTAAGAGTAGTCGCTAGCTCGAGTTAAGTTGTCTCCCGCTGTTTACAGTTAAATAACAGGGGCACCCAACTTCAATTTTCGGAAAATATCTGTTCGGAGGACGATTTGAGATCTAGAATTTTCGGAATATTTGTTGTAAAATTTCTTGCTTGCCTGCCTCTCCTAGGATTTTCGAACATCTGAAAAATGGTATAATTGCCCATTTTTAACGGATTTTTACCCTAAAAAGGTCACCTAGAATTTTCGTGAGCCTTTTTTCTGGCTAAAATTTTCGAAATGTAAGTTTTGATACCTAGAATTTTCGGATCACTAGACTTTCAGCTAGGAAATCCGAACAGATGAAAACTTTTTAGGGGATAAAAATATGACTATATCTACCGTTTAAATACTAAAATACGTTTAATAATGCTATGTTTAAGTGGTTTTGAACTACGTTCTCGTTGGGTGCCCCTGAAATAAATTGCGTTTCGTGGAAATAACGAGGTTATTATCTTTCTGCCGGTATTTAGTTATCGTAACAATAAACACCCAAACATTGATGAATCATGCGTAAACGATCAGAAGCTTCATCCTAGTTAACCATACCGTCCATTGATTCAATTCTCATTCAGTATATGTGGGGCGACTCCCGATTTTATTTAAACCACACCTAGTTCTGCCAAATGTCTGTATTTTTCGCAGCCTAGATTATGTGCAGATGACACCAGCCTCACCTTCGCTAGCGTAGATTTAAAACACATTGATGATTGCCTTAACCATGATTTAAACAGGGTATACACAGCCAATAAACTTACCTTGAATTTAATAAATACTGACTTCATGTTAAATGCGTCGAGACAGAAGTTATCAACATTTCCTGAAACTCTTTCTTTCAGTATAAAAAACCATCAAGTGAAGCAGTTGCCATCTACGAAATCTCTTGGTGTGCACATCAACCAAAACATGAACTGGGAATGTCATTTACAGAACATTTGTAAAATGATTGCTTCTGCTTTGGGCGCAATTAAGTGAATACCACATTTTATAAGTTTGAATACATTAACGTATATGAAAGCCTAGTTCAAACACATTTTAATTACTATAGTGTTTTCTGGGGCAACTGTGGCAGTGGTCTCTCTGAAAAGCTTCAAAAGCTCCAAAATCGCGCAGTCCGTATTTTAATGTGTGCCAATTATGACTCTAACATCGATGAATTGTTCCGGGCATTGGGTTGGCGTAGACTAAAATACCAAAGATGCTGTTATGATGTACAAATCTTTACATGGGATGACCCCTGAACATCTGAGTTCTAGTTTGTTTTTCGAAACGACGAAACATCTTACTGATTAAGGAATACTTAAAATAAATTGGCTCTTCCGCAGCCCTGCATCCAAATATTTAAAGAAGAGTTTCTCTTACAGCGGAGCCGGGTTGTGGAACAGCCTATCCAGTGACCTTCGTGCAGCAACATCTTTACGTGACTTTAAATTTGATATACGTCACCACAGTTTTGAATGAGTTTGAACAGAGCATCCTTGTAAAGGAGCTTTTAGTATGTGGTCAATAGTATTTTAGGTTAGTTAGTTTCGCTAGGGATAAATTTAGTACATTTTTTTATCTTTTATTTTTTTAAAATCTTTGCTAAAGGATTTACTGTGTATAAATAAAGTTACCATACCATCTGGGGTTCGGATTTTTCCGAGTTCCCAATTGGTTCTACATTTCATTTCATATGTGTAATTGAAAGAAAGACAGAAAAATGCAAACAAGCTAAGTGGAATTTTCACAGCACTTGCAATGCATAACAGATGCAATATATATGTAATGGCCAACTGAGCTAAGGTCGATGAGATGCCAAACAACCAAGGGGCTAAGAAGAGAATCAATTAAGCACTTCACACTGATTACGGACAATGGCCAACTATTCCAAACAACGACAGATTTTCTTTGTTCACCAGAGCTCACAGAAGGAATTCACGGTGAACTTCGATGGCTTGCAAACATTTTCATGTCTATCAATGCACTTACTGGAAATACCCTCTTCTTAGTCGCTCTTAACACGATGTCCTCGCTTCACCCCCAACGGATCTTTGAGTTGGTATCATTTGTCTGGGCCTTACTGCTGCAAGAGGTTAAACAACATGCTCACGTTAATTTGTCGATATACTGGCACTGTTCGTTTTTTGGTATCTTATGCTTTGTGCATGGTATCCTTGCTCACATCGATTGCAATAAACTTGGACAGACCTTTTCCCTTGTCTTTAAGGATTAGGTACATACAATTTGTAACCCTAAAACGGACGTATGTTTTTGTAGCCATCTTTCGGGTTATATTTATTACATTTACAGTATTGTCCCTGTTCATAGATTCGATAACAGCTTTGAATTTGGGCTGTTGTGCTACTAACCTTTGTAGCAACATCAGGTTTCTCCTACGGAAAAGTCATTTTTGTGTTGCGCTTTAATTAAAATCATCTTCGTTCACCTTCTTTCTGGCAAAAACTTTACTACTTACCGTATACTATCGTCGTGCCACTGGTGTCTCGTCGATACGACCGCCCCAGCTGCAGTATGCGAAGGATACCCACTGCCGAAGGATAGGAATCCTCCAAAATGAAAGAGATTCCTTTTAACTACATCTATCCCCGCAAGGGATATCCTGGTGCCCTACAAGTCTCCTGAAAGCAAACGAAAACGATGGAAAGTGAGTCTCGAGATTGTTGTCTATCCTATCTTATCCTAATAATAATAATAATAATAATAATAATAATAATAATAATAATAATAATGACGACGACAACGACAACGACGGTGACGATGATGATGATGATGGAAGAAAACACTGACATATACCATCGCAAGAATGCGAGAGCCCTACCAACAACTGCTACCTACCAAGGTACCAAGGCAACGCATCCTAGATGGCTGCAGTGCCAAGGCGTAAAATACTTACAAAGCCATAACAATGCTCTCAAGATTCTATTCTTTGAAGTCCCAAGATCCCTAGATCTCGTCACTAAAGTTGAACCATGGTACTCACAAAACACACCTAAACCGATGTACGAGAATGAACGCGTGGTTGCCTGCTGGGATGTCCCCTTGTATGCAGACACGACACAGGTGAGAGGTAACAGGATCTATATTACCGACCTTGACAAAACCAGCAAGGAAGTTATAGTCATCGAAATGAGCTGCCCTTGGTTAGAAAACAAAGGATATTGAGAAGACCACAATGTACAATCAGCTGGGATTAGAGCTCACAAAGATACCCTGAACGCAAGATCATTCAATACAACAGCATTATGGATGTCCTCAGAATTTTTTCAAGAGAGGTGGAGCAGAATATTAAATATCTGGTAGGAGATAAGGGTAAAACCATTGCGCTACAGATGGAGAAGGCCATCTTGACAAGCTCGTTACATAATGCAAAGAAATTTAAGCTGAGCGGGTAGACCTTTTACGTGAACATTGATTTATTGTTCATTATTTGATCAATGATATATTGAGACATTTCTATGGTAATGTAATGTTTTTAAATGTAATAACAGATTTTATTCCATGCTGCGGTTGGTTACGACTCTCCGCCCAGCCAAAGCTATACTCATTAATCTGGGTTTCAAGACGTTCATTCTGACATAATAGTAATAGATAGGCGAGATGCTTTGGTATCCTCAGGAAATGGCGCCCTTGCCTTGCCACCTCGGTGGATGGGTGAGTGAAAGCCTCTGCTTCCATTAATTGGCAATCAGTGTCACGTAATTTGTTTTTTATTTATTTATTTGTTTGAGCAGGTTGAAGTTTTGGAAGCTATTCAGCTGATGTGGACCTGCTATATCCACACACCCATACACTCGCAGAGTTTTTTAACGTCCCACAGGGAACCATAGGAAGATATTTGTGAGACGGGGCCTGCGGTTTATAGTCCTTATCCAAGAAGACTTGAAAATCTAACCATTTGCGGATGTAAATACAAAGGCAGCACTTTCTCCTCAGTTATTTTAAGACCTTGAGTGTTGGTCCGGCCGGAGTCGAACTCACGACCTCCTGCATGGCAACCCGGTGCTCAACAAACTGAGCCACCGGTGCATCAATTTGCCTAAAGGAGTTGGCAAACCTTCCCGGTCAGCCCTAGGACTAGGAAAAAAAAATAGACCCTTCGCCCTCAAGAGCCACGGGTCAATGGCCCATTCGGCTTCCCCTCATGGGCTATTGACCCGTAGCTTGCGAGCTACGGGTCTAATTGTTAAATAGATCACATCCTTGAATTTGAGCTATTGAACTGGTGTCTAGCTTACCTAATTGGTTGGTTTTGCGGAACAGACACTTATAACAGTCTGATACAAGGTGTGATGTTTATTAAGAACGTCTCATGACTTTTAGGGGTAAGACATCAGCTCTTGACCATGCTGCTTGTTAATGCCGGTCGCTATAATTCAGGCTACATGTGCCCACTATGGCATAATAGCGGATCTCAGGCCCACAAGGCGCGCCAGCGGAGCTCCATAGGTAAGTTTTTTTGGAAATCTATCCATGTGAGAAATTTCGATTATGACCTCAGCGTACGTCCGTGCGTACCGAATGTTGGGGTGGAAGTGGGGAGACAGGACAGCGTCTGGGGACAGAAGTGTTCCGGCAATTCTCCTTGGCGGAAAATCGCGTGGCAGCGTTGCATTTGGCAACCCGCGTTTTTTTGGTAGTAAATCATATTTGTGACGAGCGACGGGATAAAGAGCAGGAAAGAGCATGGTAAAAGAGGCGACAAAATTTGAGATATTTAAGCAAAGAAAGCCTCGAAAATTTATATGAAGAACACCTTAAAGCTGAGAGAAATAAAGCAAGAAAAACAACGGTTAGCTTTCAGTTAATGTTTTTCGTTTTAATAAATGCCTCAATACCTCGCATTTATTGTGAAACTCGCTAAAAAACTTAGAAGGCCTGAAAACGTTTGCAATTCCGTGTTGACAAAGATTCTGGCATATTTCAACAATAAAATTTATTCAGTCGTAAGCTGTTTTGTTTGACTGTGAAATTGCAGTCGAGTAAGCGAATTTACTAATCTTTAGCTAGACTTTTTAATTAGTAAGATTTTTGAAGAGAGAGGGTGTAAAGATTATCAGTCAAACGGGAAATTCTTATGAGAGAGTTTACTATGCATGTAATTTCAGTTTGTTGATTATTATTGTTGGTTATTGTTTGCAGGGATTGTTTGTTTACTGCTGTGAGCTCAGAGGTGCTTGATCACTGTAAACTGTATACACTAATGACGATTAAGTTTGTATATATACTTTATGCAGAAGCGTGATTACTTGCATAGAGCGGTTTTCAATTGAGTGTCGAAAGTAATTAGCGAATTACTTTGGTTTTACATTACTTCACTCAGTGATTGGTTCAAAGTTCTCGTGCCATCTTTTCGACTAGTCAGAAGTGAAAGCAAAACCAATCGTGGCTTGCGCGTGCACATTTTTCCCGCTTTGAGTCGGCT
>JALIRR010007083.1:0-22898 GCA_023091755.1 Montipora sp. Colony 1 RG-2022 | reverse complement strand
GTATTGGAAGTTCACACAAGTCGCAATGATGGTCTTGTACGTTCCATGAAGTTGAGAACAAGCACCGGAGAATTCGTGCGCCAAGTGAACAAAATTATTTATGCTGGAATCTACAGAGGCTACAACAGCAAGCAGTAATGAGTAAATAAACTGAAACATTGAACTGAGATCTGTTTAGGATCATCGTATAGACATTTTGAAGTTTTATACCGTAATTATTTAGTTTGTAAAGGTTAACACCTTTAAGGGGCCGGAATGTTAGTTTTAAGAAAACG
Organism: Montipora sp. Colony 1 RG-2022; assembly: GCA_023091755.1. Classification (NCBI taxonomy): domain Eukaryota; kingdom Metazoa; phylum Cnidaria; class Anthozoa; order Scleractinia; family Acroporidae; genus Montipora; species Montipora sp. Colony 1 RG-2022. The sequence goes on along the minus strand of JALIRR010007083.1, from coordinate 22,623 downwards.
TTTCTCATTTATTCGAATCATCTAGAGTTTGATTAGAGCTACGGAACGTGTTAGAATCTCACAAAAATACATCGTAGATCGCCCACCAGGCGTAGGAATTACCGTAAGGAAATGCGCAAATACCCAACTTCTTCTCTAGGCGAATCTCTCATAGTAAAAAGAAGAAATTTGCTACTCGTGCTATCAGTAAGGTTATGGAACCTGCTACTCCTACCCTTTTCCCTGTCTCCATTGGTACAAGCGTAAACCGAAGTACGTAAGTTTTTTATCCTTTTATTTGTCCTAACCTTTCAAGTGTTGCATTTGTCAAATGCTTGTCAAAATGATGATCGTTTTCGTCGTTTTCTTACTGTATTAATATCAAAGCTATAGTAATTTAAGTCGTATATCTAGGTATATTCTTTAGCTTTCGACGCAACACTTTTTGATTTAAAATCTCTAGGATATTGCTGTAACCGTCCAAATATATATGCCGTATGCAAGTGGATATGTAACTATGCGCTACACGTCCATATTAAGCCTCATGCAAGGCATGTGTAGCCTTTGTTGTTTCTATTTTTTGTCGTATCGTGCCACGTATCAAGCTTATTTTATGCTAAGATAAGTTAGAATCTATAATAATTGCCATAAAGTCCAATCCTGTCCGAAGAACAGCTATTGCAAAATTCCCACTTGCCGTACGAAACATTCGACGTTTCTCCATCCAAAATCGCCAGATCGCAACGTTGGGAACCTCCCCTCCAACGAAGGTCCAATTAACGAAGACGACAGAAGAGCGACTGGGAACAACAATGACAGGGCGCACAATGCTTACGTCAATGGCGACAGTCAATGTGCTTCAACTGGGGCCGGCGTACCAACGATTGGCCTTCCTATCGTACCTGTTAAAGTCAGGGCCAGAAGTGCAGACCCCCCAGTTTTAACTTACGCCTTCTTGGATAGTGGATCGAACACGACATTCTGCAGTCAGCAACTCATGGAAATGTTAACTGTCGATGGCGAACAGACTACCCTCTCATTGACAACCTTGGGGAAGCACGATAGCGTGACGGAGTGCAAGGTCTTCAAGCTGGAAGTGTTCGACTTGAACGAACGGAACTTCGTTGAGCTCCCAACTGTCTTCTCGACCCCACAACTACCAGTTGGTAAAAACAGCATCCCGCAACAAGAGGACGTAAACAAGTATCCTTACCTCAAAGGCATTCAGCTGCCCAAGATTGACGCCCCCATTGGCCTGCTTATCGGAAATGATGTTCCGAAGGCTTTAGAACCTAAACGAGTAATAGCAAGTAACGACAAAGGCCCGTATGCAGTAAAAACAATATTCGGGTGGACACTCAATGGTCCTCTTGACCGAAAGGGAAATTCCCGTTGTACAGCGAACTTCATCAAGGCAGACGAGGAACTCAGCCAACAGTTCACAAGGTTCTGCAATCAAGAGTTCAGCGATTCAGCGTACGACAAGGACGCAGCGCCGTCCAAAGAAGATTCGCACGCCATTAGCATCATGCAGCAGTCCGTCAAACTGAAGTCAGGTCATTACGAAGTAGCCTTACCTTGGAGGAACACTCCACCTAACCTGCTGAACAACCGACCATTAGCAGAACACCGTTTGAAGTTGTTACGGAGAAGGCTGCTTAAGGACGAAGAGCTTCATTCAAAGTATTCTGCGTTCGTCGACGACTTGCTAAAGAATGGCCATGCTCGCAAGGTGCCAGGAGACCGGCTAGACCGTCCTGTTGGCGCAGTGTGGTACCTACCTCACCATCCCGTCCTTAATGCGAACAAGCCGGGCAAAGTCCGTGTCGTTTTCGACTGCGCAGCAAAATACCGGGGTACATCACTTAACGACCAACTTCTTCAGGGACCTGACCTTACAAACAACCTGGTTGGCGTTCTGACACGCTTCCGACAGGAACCTGTTGCTCTTATGGCCGACGTAGAGTCAATGTTTCACCAAGTACGTGTCAGTCCTAACGATTGTGACGCTCTTCGGTTCCTTTGGTGGCCAAACAATGACTTGAACAGTGAACCAGAAGAATATCAGATGATGGTGCATCTCTTCGGTGCCACATCATCACCAAGCTGTGCTAACTTCGGTCTCCGGCGAACCGCAGAAGACAATTGCCAAGAATTTAGCAAGGAAGCGGTTGACAGCGTCAAGGACAACTTCTACGTCGACGACTGCCTCAAGTCAGTTCCATCCGAAACCGAAGCCATTGGTCTGGTGAACGAGCTCCGCACGCTACTCTCGAAGGGAGGGTTCCGCTTGACAAAATGGATCTCCAATTCCCGAAAGGTCATTGATTCTATTCCACTGTCCGAAAGAGCAGGCTCCGTGAAGGATCTTCTCCTCGATCAACTGCCAATTGAACGGGCCTTGGGAGTCAGATGGGATGTGGAGTCCGACACCTTTGGCTTCAAGATAAGTGTAAAGGACAGGCCTGCAACCAGACGAGGAATTCTATCTGTTGTCAGCTCCGTCTATGACCCGTTAGGATTTGCAGCTCCATTTATCCTGCCAGCGAAGGCGCTGCTTCAAGACCTATGTCGCAAAAATCTTGGATGGGATGAACCCATATCGGACGAGGACCTCATACGCTGGAGAAATTGGCTCGAAGAGCTTCCCAGGCTCGAAGACCTTAGAGTCAACCGCTGTTTTAAGCCCATCAACTTCGGTGAAGTCGCCTCCAGTCAGCTACACCATTTCGCAGACGCTTCCCAGTTTGCATATGGTGCTGTAACCTATCTCCGCCTCACCAACAGTAAAGGTGACGTCCACTGCTCCTTCATCATTGGCAAGTCGCGGTTATCCCCGCTAAAGCAATTGACGATCCCTCGCCTCGAGCTCTCAGCAGCCGTAGTGGCAACGCGATTGGACAGAATGGTCTCGAAGGAAATCGGTATACCAGTCGATCAATCTATCTTCTGGACAGATAGTACCTGTGTTTTGGGCTACATCGCCAATAAAGATAAGCGGTTTCACACTTTCGTGGCAAATCGTGTCGCTGCCATACACGAAGTCACTTCACCTCCTCAATGGAAACACGTTGGCACTAAACAGAACCCTGCCGACGATGCCTCGCGTGGCCTCACAGCTGAAGCCTTGCTGAAGAACAAACGTTGGATACGAGGACCTGAATTCCTTTGGAAATCAGAAGATGCATGGCCAAGCCAACAGTGTTCGGTATCAATGGTTGCAGAGAACGACCCAGAGGTCAAGAGAGAATCACAAGTGCTTTCAACCAAGGCTGAAGCAGGGTCGACCCTTGGTCAATTCTTCGGACGCTTTTCCCAATGGCACCGCTTAAAGAAGTTTGTGGCATGGATACTGCGTTACCGAGCTAACCTAAGAAGAGCTGTTGAACGCAGCAAGTCAGGACCCCTGCCCCTCAACAAGGCAGCAAGATTAGAGCCAATCACCGTAGAAGAAATGAACAAGGCTGAAAGAGAAATCCTGATACATGTTCAGAAGGAGAGTTTCATGGAAGAGATTGCCACTCTAAAGGTTGCAAGTGTGATAGTTGACAGGGCAGGCACCACCAAAGCCAAGAAACCTCGAGTCAAGAAATCTAGTAGAATCTTCAAGCTCGACCCTCAGTTGATGGACGGTCTACTACGTGTAGGCGGACGGCTCGAGAAGGCACCCGTTAAGCTGGATGCAAAGCACCCAATAATTCTGCCGGCCTCACACCATGTTGTCCGTTTGATCATCAGGTTCTACCATAACGCTTCTGGACATTCTGGCACTGAACACGTACTCTCCATGATCAGAGAAAGATTCTGGATCGTGAAGGGAAGAGCTGCAGTGAAAAGGACCCTTAGAGACTGTTTCAGCTGCAGAAAGCGACAAGCACCAGTTGGAGAGCAGAAGATGGCAAACCTGCCGCAAGACAGGGTCACTCCAAACAAGCCCCCATTTACCTATGTTGGCGTTGACTGTTTTGGGCCCTTTTGGGTTCGACGCGGAAGGAGCCAAGCCAAGAGATATGGTGTGATTTTCACTTGTTTGACCGTACGTGCGATCCACATCGAGGTAGTTCACAGCTTGGACACAGATTCCTTTGTGAACTGCATGCGTCGTTTTATCGCTAGAAGGGGGCAGCCTGAACAGATCAGATCCGATAATGGCGGCAACTTTGTCCGGGGCGAAAAGGAGCTGCGAAATGCTATTGATCGGTGGAATCAGGAAGTCATCGCGGAGTTCCTCTTGCAGAGAAATGTGCAGTGGATCTTCAATCCCCCAGCAGGTTCTCACCATGGTGGCGTGTGGGAGCGCTGCATCCGCACCATTCGAAAGGTGATGAGTGCCCTCTTAAAGGAGCAGGTCCTCGACGACGAAGGGCTTGCCACTCTCATGTGCGAGGTGGAATCAATAGTCAATGGCAGGCCCCTGACGAAGGTGTCCGACGATCCAAGAGACCTCGAGGCCCTTACACCAAATCACCTTCTTCTGCTACGGTCTGGTACTACACTGCCGCCTGGCATTTTCAGAAAGGAAGACGTCTATACCCGTCGGAGATGGCGACAAGTTCAGTATTTATCAGACGTTTTCTGGCGCAGGTGGCTCAAAGAGTATCTCCCTAGTTTGCAAGAAAGACAGAAGTGGACAAGATCAACAGTTAACTTCGAGGTTGGAGACGTCGTCCTTGTGGTAGACGAGAACTCTCCAAGGAATTCGTGGCCCCTCGGTCGTATCCAGGAAGTGAAACCGAACAAGGGGGATGGATTAGTAAGGAGAGTAGCATTGAAGACCAAAACGTCAGTCCTGGAACGCCCCATCAATAAGATCGTTCTGCTGGAGGCGCCTCGACTACACGAGCGTAGCTAAGCACTGTGGATCTTGACGATGTCCCTCGCGGAAAAGTTGGTTTAAGACGTGAAAGGGAACACTTTCCTCCTGATATACCTGATTATCTTCTGATTTTGAACGAATTGACATTGATTGATTGGAACCTTTTTGATCTTAGTTGATTAGGAACAATTTCTCAAGTTTATTTTGTCGTTTGAATCATTCAACTTTGTATAAATGCTTAATTGTCGCATTTAGGGGCCGGTATGTTAGATTCAAACTTCTCTATCTGTTTATTTGTTTTTTCCGCACGTGATTGTTACTCTATCTTATTTACGCGCGTGTGACATTGCGTTACATCATGACGCCTTGATGTATGTGGATCAGTTTTCAATCAAGTTTTTCAATTGCCACGTGCTTTCGCTCGCTAGTGTTCTGTTTTAGTTTTCTGCTGTTTAATTAACCTTTCTTCGTGTATTTCTTCGCTTCTCCGGATCAGAGGAATATTTGTAAGTTTACTTTATGCTGTGTTTTTTCAATCAGTGCATCAGTGTCTTAGAAATATTGTGATTTATTTCCTTTCAGTCGAACCATTGTTTCTTTATTGTCATTGTCATTGCTGATCTTCAAATATTGACTTCGAATGCGTTCGGATTACCTCTTGATCACTTCAATTGTAGTAAGCATTAAATGGAACCTTTTTTAATTGTCTACGATTTGGTGCTTACAATTACACTTAATACCATCAGAAGACAGAAAAGTTGCACTTGCTTTAGTTTCCGATAAATTGAGGGTACTGCGTAGGGTCTATCAAGCAGTGCAACCTATGCGAGAATTTCCACAAGAAGTAGCAAATTACAAAAAAGTTGCAGTTGAAATGGGTCAAATGTTAATTGACAATTTCGGATATTGCCCATGGCCTAATTATCTTCACAAGGTTATTGAACATGTTCAAGAGATAATTCATCATGAGGATGGGCCAGGAACTGTAGGTGGACTGAGTGGAGAGGAGAATGAGGGTAAGAACAAGATTTTTCGCCATTTCAGAAAGCATCTTTCTAGAAGAGGGGACTCATATGGTTCGCTTAGGGGTGTACTTTGTTTACATTGGCTTTACACCCTGCTTTACAGCGGCTGGCAAGTGTTGTTCACACCCAACAGAGGTGTTCTGTGTGTTTTCAGATTGGTCACAACAAGAGAACTTGTAAAACCAGTACCTAATGTATTTTAGATATAAAATGTCCACTGCCTTTAATTATTTTTTGGAGGACCTCCTGAAAACCACCTCTTGCAGACCTCTTTAAATATTTCTTTGTTATTATTGTTATTAATGTTAGTGAGAGTTTTTTGAGATCAGACCATGTTACTCAATGTGCTTGATACCTTTTAGAAATATGTGGTTACACTGTTTTTTCACCAGTTCTTGATGTTAGAGAGAATTTTAGAGCACAGACCATGTGCAGTGTACAAGTTTGAAACCTTTTAGAAATATATAGGGAAACTTAATTTCATTTAAAAATGCTTTGAAATGGAGTGTAAATAAAAGAAATTCATTCAAACTTTCTGCAGTATTTAATTTCTTGCGACGCTTTTCTTTTGCAGGTTCATTAGAGCACTCTTTGCAAATAAATTGTTTTGCAGGGATAGTGGTGATCCCAGCACAAAAACTGATGGAGACATCGTTTACATGCACCATCACATTGGATCCAAGCAATAGGGGAAGTTTCAGAGGATTCCATGATATTACACTGTTCTTGATAATCACACGCGCTTGGGACTAAAGGCTTTGAAGTCCACATGTTTATTTATTTATTTGTGCCTCCAAAAATCATTATGCATGTGGCATCCATTAGTAGAAGGGATAGTCCTGCAGAAGCAAACTCATCAGGAGCACAGATACATTGACAGGTCCAGTCACTTGTATCAATCAAATAAAGGTTTGATGATTGGCTGGACTTGCGGATGTCTGATCCTTTCCTGTAATATCCGCCATAAACACAAATAAATTTATCTAGAGCCGTGATAAGAAACGTTGACTGGGATATCCACCTTTATCTTAAATATCTGCACTTGACCACTACATTTCTCAAAATCAAGTGTGGATATGTCATATCTCTTCACAGGGGTAAAGTCCTCATATTTGACCCCACCAAGCACAACAAGTGTATTTCAGCAAATCAGGGATGCAGAATGATAAGTGCGCTCACCTATGCCAGGGCAGTCTAGGACGTTCCATGTTTTACTCAAGACATCCAGTAAATACAAGGAACCATCCTTACAGGTCTGGCCAAATCTGTTTCGGATGAAACTTTTTGAATGTCTGTTTGGTAATTGCAGTCCACCGAGAAGTATTGCAAATCGTGTTCCTGGTACACAGGTTAAGGTGTGCCCAGACCTTGGACTTAATGAGCTACTAGTCTGTAAAAATGGATATTCCTGATCGCAGGGACCACTCTTCCAAATTTTGCCCAGATAACTATTCTTCCTTTTGACAGGATCTAAAGTAATGAGTTCATTTGAAGGTTCCATGGTTCTGGTATTAATACCACCCCATATGATAAGTTGCCCCCTCAACTCAGTAGACCCAGGAGAAAAATTGTGAGCAATGATTGTTCCTCCTTGGAGAGAAGGTAATGAGGCACCAGTTATCTGAAAAATTAAATGCAATTAAAAAGTTTACTCAAAATCTATCCGCGCAAGAAAAAATAAATACACAGGATTAGGAAGCTTCAGTTTTATCATCATCACTTAAGTTTAACAGTTTTGAGTGCAAATTATTTAAGCTTACTGCGGCTTTAGTTAAAGATGTCATATCCTCACCGTCTTCATCACACTCGATCTCTATGACGTAAAGATCAGAGGCAGAAAACCATGTTGCCTATTCTCTTCGTCGAGCTCCTCCATGAACATAGAAATATTTTTTCGTATCATCACCTTGAGCTTCTACAGCTAAGAGGTTGGCACATGAATGCCCTTCTGGGGGATAAAAATCGCTTTTGCCAGGTCAAAATTGTGTTTTTTTCGGCTGAGTTTTCTCTTGTCACTCAATGTTTGAAGGCTTAAATTTAAAGTTTTCAAACATTTTCTTGCTTCAAGTCAACGTTATAAACTGAAAATTTCCTTGAAAACACGAGAAAATACTCAGAATTGAATAATTCATGAGCCACATGTAAATGAGCAGCGGACAGCTTGAGGGCGCATTGAGCAGGCGCGCGCTCAAATCCAATATGGCGGACAGGGAGCAGGGCAAGACCAGAAACGTTGTAAGTACTGGGTTGAAGTATATGTAGCCAGCCAGAAAAACTTTAAAGGTTTATTTTATCAGGGTGAGGAAATGAGGAAAATGTTCAGTGCATATCCTGAAATAATTCTAATAGATACCACAAGCTGGATAGAAGAGGTAGAGAAATTGTTTACAAGGCCCAAGTGCGGAGTGTAATGGAATACGCATCACTTTCATGGATGAGTGCCAGCCCAACAACACTTGGATTGCTGGACTCGATCCAGAAGAAGGCACTTCGAGTTATTGGTGTAGAGGTGGATGAGGCTAGGATAGAACTGAGCATCTCATCTCTCCACCAGAGACGTCAGGTGGCAGCAGTTGCAGTCCTCTACAAAATGCACTGGTCAGTATATGCCCGATAGATCTTCGTGCTCTGCTCCATCAGCCTTGTGTTGTCAGAAGAGCAACCCATTCCAGCCTGTCGATGCCATGCCATGCTCTTGCAGTACCAGTGTCCACAACGGTTTCCACTGGCCAGACATTCATCCACACAGCAGTCCATGTATGGAACAGCTTGCCAGATAATGTTGTTGGCAACATCACTGAAAATGGTGTTGAACCCTTTAAGAGCAGGGTGCACAAGCATTTGTTGTCATCGGTTTGAGACTTTGGACTCTGCACTCCAGTCTTCTTTTTGCTGTAAACCATTGATTAGGCCATGAGGATATCTATCATAATGCAATGCTGCCTATGCTAGTTTTTGATATTGTCATTTCTCATGGACTATTGTTCACTTATGCATCTTATAAAAAAAAATAAAAATAAATAAAAAATAAACTCAAAAGCTGAATGACTTGTGCCTACCTTTATATGTGAGGATGGTAGTACATGTAGATGGCAATGGGGAGAGTGAAATTGTAGGACTCATGTTGGTAGCTGATGAACAACAAGACGCAAAGCAGATGATGTCATACGTCAAGCAAAATAACCCTAACTGGCATTCTATCAGTTGTATCATGGCAGATAATGACATGACTGAGCATCAAGTGTTGAAAGACGAACTTCCATGGTTTTCACACCATGAGAAGTTTTTGGAGAGAAGTGATGACTGAAAAAATGGGCATATCCAGTTACGAAAGGTGTAAGTTTTTAAGCTGTTGCAGTCTATGGCATAGATTATGCCAAACATGAAGACATGTATAACAAATTATATCAGCAACTCATGTTAACAAGATTCACAGAAGTCAAAAGTTACATCAATGAAAACTGGCATACACTCAATTGTCAACGATGGGTTGAGGGGCGAATAAACCGCTTCACAAATTTATTTTTTATTTATTTTATTATTTTATTTAATCAATTTGCCAACAAAGCCAGGTGACAACACAATAGACCATTAAGTCCCCTACAAGGTGTATCACTCACCCAACCCAACCCAACCTACACAACGAACATAAAAACTAACTACGCCAATCCCTCCCCGCTGGTAATTTCTAAAAAAAATCAATAAGAACATCTAACTAAATTATTAATCCTACGACATTTACAGCAGACAAGTTTGAAAGTATGAGCATCATCAGCAATGAATACAACATGTAATCTAGTGAAGTAATAAGAATGTTTTAACTTCTTCTTAAAAACATTAACATTAGATTCAGATTTTAGATCAGAAGGCATTCCATAAATTTGATATTCTTACAAAAAACGAATCTCTAAAATGAGATGTCTTAGCATAAACATTATTAAGGAAAATCCCAGATGCACCGCAGCGAGAGCTCCCTGTACAAAAGGAAACGTAATTATCAATGCAAATATTTATATACCCTAGTCTGCATTTAAAAAAGAAAAATATGTCTAGATATTCAAGCCAATAGTTTATAGGTAATAAGTTAAGGTTAGTAAGTCTGTCTTTGTAAGAAAATTCATGGTTCTTGCATACAAAGTGTGAGGCACGTATTTGGACTTTCTCAACCTCCATCATCAGCATTGATGTTTGAGGAACAATAACAAACGTAAGAACATACCAAGGAAATGCACAGCAGCTTAAGTGCATCTTTATTGATTATTCTGGCACAGTTCCTCTTAATAAAACCAAGCATATAGTTTGCTTTAGCAGTCACATATCTAACATGGTTAGACCATGTTAGGTCCTTGGTAACCATGATACCCAGATTTTTCAAAATGAGACTACTTAACGGCTGGTGCCGTCAGGAGAATAGAGCACACTGGGCTGATATGCTTTCTTGAAACCCTAAGGTTCTCACATTTAGACAGCTGAAAATTCATCTCATTAGTTAAGGACCAGTATAGGAGGTTATCTAAATCACTTTGAATAATATCAAAGTCTGCGATTGATTCAATACATTTATAGCACTTTGAATCATCAGCAAACATTGCTAGGGTAGCTCCGGTTGTAACATTTGGCATATTATTGACATATATGAGAAACAGAATTGGTCCAAGCAAGGACCCCTGAGGAACTCCAGATTTGACATCCTTCCAAGCTAAGCACAGTCCATTGATGACAACACACTGAAGACAGCCATGAAGATAACTTTTAAACCACTTTAGCAAGGGTCACAAATACTGTAGCACTCTAGTTTCATCAGCAACTTCGTGTAACATACAAAGTCAACAACTTTTTCAAAGTCTAAGTAGATACGATCAAATTCAAGGCCTCTATCTGAAGCTTGACCAATTTCATGGATAACTTGAAGGAGTTGAGACATACAAGACTTGCGTGATTGAAAGCTATGTTGCAGTGAGTAAATAGAGTACTTGATGAACGGAACCAGATGGGAAGCAACACAGTGTTCCTGGACCTTAGATACCACTGGTAGCAAGGAGATAGGACGATGGTAACTGACTTGATCTTTATCATTGTTCTTATGAACCGGAGCAAGGTTAGCCCATTCCCATTGAGTAGGTTAAAGCCCACTGCGCGGACCAAAGTTTATGAAAGTTGTTAAAGATGGGGCTAAGGCGTTAGCACACTTTTTTAGGATGACATTGAGGAGTTTGTCAGGACCAGTAGCCTTGTAAATATTTAAAGCTTTCAATACTTTGGAGACTTTGTCGATGGTGACTTGAATTAAGGAGAGTCATCAGTCGACCCAGGTAAAATGGATGTGTAACAGTCAGGTATGATACAATCATTGTGATCTGGAAGAAGCGGCTGAAGGCATCGACTCGAGCAAAATCATTGCAGTAGTCAACTCCGTCCCATTTCATCTTATCTGGAATAGGCTTCTTTTTGTTCTTTAGAGAGAAAAAAAGACCCAAATCGCTTGGTTGAGCAATGGACCTCATTTGCAATACTAGTGAGGTAATTTCTTCTTTCTAAGCGGCACCACATTTTTATCTTTTGCATCATTGATCAGAATTTTTCACGCTTTGCAGCATTATTGGGATCTTTCTTAAGCAACCTCCACAAGGTTTTCTTTTTGCGAATAGCTTTGAGAAGCTCTCCATTAATCCATGGAGGATTATTTGAGTCACATGGCTTCAAAGGAACAAAAGAGTTTATTGCAGAAAAGACCATATCATTCCAAAACTCCCACATGCAATCAAGATTCTCTTGGGTCTTAATGTCCATAACACCTGAACTGACTGGCAAGTTCAAAAAAGAATTGCTTAAAGAGTCGAAATCTGCATTTTTGAAGTCATAAATAAGGTCTTTCGGAGCGCATTTGAGTTTGTTATGAATTAAAACATCAAAAGTAAAAGGATGATGATCAGATGGTAATCCAGCGTCGATCATGGATGGGCCAGCTTGAACGGAAGATATTATTTCGGGATTGTTTGATATCAATAAATCTAAAATGTTTGATTGACAGTCAAGCCACTGCGTATGTTGATGATAGTCAATTGCACTTTAAATTTCCCGTATCAGACTCATCAAGTGCTAAGGCTGCCGTAAATCAAGACCTTAGGAACATCACTAGATGGTGTGCAGAGAATTCTTTACTTATAAACCCAGAGAAAACAAAATTAGTGGTTGTTGGCTCAGCACAACTTCTTAAGAGGCTACCTTATATCTCCTTATCTCTGTTGGGCAAAACTATCTCACCAGTTTTGTTTGCTAAGGATCTCGGGGTATATGTTGATCAATATCTTAACTATGATGTACACACCACTAAAACAGCCTCTAGTTGCATGAACCAGTTAGTACAGATAAGTAGAATTAAACACCTTTTATTGCTTATAAATAGTTTTGTTTTTAGTAAATTGTTTTATTGTTCCTCAGTGTGGGGGAACACATCTAAACGTAATCTACACAAACTGCAGTTAGTACAAAATTTTGCTGCCAGAGTTGTATTAGGTTTAAGGAAATTTGACCATATCTCTCAGGGGCGGAGATCTCTTAGATGGTTAGATGTTACGGAGAAGGTTTTATTGAATGATTTAGTTTTAGCATATAAATGTGTAAATGGTTTAGCTCCAGACTATTTAGGGAAATATTTTGTTAAGCGTTCAGCAGTTCACAAAAGGAACACAAGGGGATGTAATAATTTTGTGGTCCCCCGATGTAGATTGTCGATGGGACAAAGGGCATTTTATTTTCGCAGTCCAGACAACATCAAGAATACTAAAGAGATTGATATTTTTAAGCGGACAATTTTTAATAATATGTTCTATATGAAGTAATTTTGGACATATATTTGGAATGATTTTGAATATATCTTGATTTTAACTAAGTTACTGTAAATAAGTCTTCTTTTTTTAACATTGTGACTGAAAAGCCCTGTTAAAGGGAGTCTCAATAAAGTATGTATGTATGTATGATTGACAGGTTGGAATTTCCATTAGTTCAAATAGAAATAGATCCCTTAGTAGGTCAACAAAGATCTGTTCATCGCTTGATAAAGAGTTTGTGAAACCTGAACCATAAAACCAAGTGATGTTTGGCAGGTTGAAATCGCCCATAATAGTACCAAAGTACTTGTTGAGTTGAACTGAGTTCAGCAAAACTTAAAAAGCTTGGATGAAGTGATTAGGGACCTTCAGATTCTAGAACAAGGACGAGAACGAGTACGAGTTTTGACTGTTTGTTTTTAGCGAAAATACTTAGAAGATTTATAGCCCGTAAGATTAATCTTACTCTTTGTTAGTAGTATAGGTTTCTCAGTTATTCTTATTGCTGTTACCTGGGCCTTTTTGCTGATTGAAAAATGCCAAAACTGCTTCCGTGTTGTTGACTGGTTTTGACACGACCACATTTTTGCAAAACCTTGTACTAAAATGACGACGGTAACACGTTTTTCCCGCCAAAATGACGCTGGTTTGCGCGCGCTCAATGTTTTCTACGAGAAAATTTGGTACTCGTAGTCATTCTCATCCTAGAATCTGAAGGTCCCTATTATCATTAGGAGGACAGTAACAGTTTATAATAAGAATTTTCTGGTCATTCAGGAGGTGATCGATTTCAACTGAGATGACCTCCAATTCATTGCAAATGGTCGGTAGTTTAATCAGGCAAGAGCTATAAGAGGATTTCACGGCAATACGGACACCACCACTTCGTTTTACTGGACGGTCTTGAATTTCACTAAATATCGGCTAGAAAGCATTAATCAGAAATTCAAAGCTGTGGTTTCCAGGCATTCTAAGCTTCTAGAATTTAACGAGCACCTGAAAACCTGCTTATCTTCTTTGCGCATGGAAAGAAATCACCGGGCGACAACAGTCTTTCAGAAGAGGTCCGTCAGTCTCTGTGATCTTGGGCCAGTTGAAAATGATTACTATGATCATTTAACACCACTTGCTATACACTTCACTTCAACTGTCCCTGTCAAATAAAGTTGGCAACTTTGAAAAATCAACAGCTTCCCCTGATCATTACACTACTGACACTACTAAAAGCATGCACTCTCACTAAAATGGAAGGGGCTACTTAATTGGCAAGAGGAGATGGACCATGGGAGCTACTGCATGATGATCATCTGGTGATGACAGCAGAATCAAAGGTTTAACAGATGGAAGGAGGAAATGGAGCAGATCAGAGGGGACTTAAAATAAAATAATATATAGATTTATTCAAGCCTAAAAGCAGAGCTCCTGGTTATTTAATCTTATTGCTTCTGGGATTAGTGAAAATATTTAAGTTTTCGAATTGTCAGCGTTTTGATGTTTCCGGTCATTGCAAGTCTGTGTATGTCAGTATCATGACAACATTACATAACTTTGTGATCCATTAAACAAGAAGATCCCAAACTTCCCTCAATATTTTAGTGCATTTATTGATAGTTAATGGTAGTATGGAGTTTAGTGGTGGCACACTGATCTCACTTTCTGATTTGAAAGAGTTAGATGGCAAAGGGAACAAAGGAGACTAATGTCACGCATGCGCATTATCAATGGCAAATTCAATTTTATTTGCATTGTGATTGGTTGAAAACCTTCGAGACTGTCTTAGAATGCGAGGAGAAAAGATGACGACGCTGTCGCTATTTGTAGTTTTTATGCTATTCAATGCTATCCATGCGCTTGTGGTACAAATACTGAAAGAAGATGGACAAAAGATAGAAAGACCTCAGCAATTCCTTCTACATGGGAAAGTCCTTTATTTCGGATGAAACGAAACATGCTTAGATCGGCTGTTTTAGAATGCTGCGGTGTGCTCAGGCTTGTCAAAGAATTGCACGAAGTTGGAAAAAGTTTGCCTTATTTGCGACGGGTATGGTAATGATTGAATGTGCAAATCACAATAATGGATGTCGTCGAGTATTAAAGTAACTGGAACCGGCATTAAGATTTTCTGTTGTGGTTTTTTCACAAGGATACCCACGCTTGAAGTGAATGCAAAACAAATTTTCCAGTTTGCCAGAATTGCTTGTGGTGCGTCACTGGTAAATGAGCTGGTAATCCATTCAAAGGATCTCACAGCTTAAAATTTATCCATGAATGGAGTCAAGGTAGGTAACAGAAAAGCATGACAGAAGAATTTCGTTTGTTCTCTCTTTGAAGCGAATACATTCTATCCGAACGAAAGAGTCACTTTGCAAAATGTCAATCGGTTTATAGCTTTTTCTGTTTAAACTGAACTCTTTCGTTAACAGTACAGGACTTTTGTCTCTGACGTTGGTCCACGAAAAGCAGTCGACAGGTGAAAGTTTGTGAGCCAAAGATAAGGTTTGACTAGAGATATTTCCGGTAAAAGTGGCACAGCGAATACTGAACCCCAAAGTTTTCGATTCCTTCGTGTACCAAAATGCTTTTCCTTGTCAAAGAAACAGTGCTTGGTTTTTCCACCATCAAGTCTTATTTTCTCTGGACTAAGGCATGGAAAGTCTCTGTATTGTTAATGTATGATTTTCACACCTTCTGAACATTTTTTCGTGTTCTCTCATCTTGAAATGTAAACTAAAACCATGTATGTTTGACGCACAACTGAAATTTTCTTTCCCAAAATCAGACAATGGTGTCAGTGTTCATGTTACCTTCGGTCAAATCTCTGCAAATATGTCTTGGTCCAGCAATTGCCATTAGTATGGAAAGCACATATTTGTGACCAATCGAACTGCTGTGAAAGTTCTCTTTCAAAAGTGGCAGGGCGCACAAAAATGCTCTCTATGAAAGTAAACTAATTTCCAACAAAACTTGGCACTTTGAGATGCGATGATTCAACTCTGGGCCAAATTATCAAGATGCAATGACATTATTAAATGCAATATACTGCAAATAAGACTCGCTTTTATTGCCATAAATATCAGCTATTCCCAGCTATTAAAAATTGTACTGAATTACACAAAAAAAGTTCTGTTAGTGTAATAATATTTACAAATAAAAATGCCTGCTTACCACAACTCTGCACTGCACTTTTTGATTTGATAAATTTCTTAATTAAATTTGAGGGAAACTGCAATCATTGTGACTTTAAAAATATTTACAAACTGTACATTAAAATTAACATGATAAGTAATAATTGTACATTATATTAATTTCATACTAATGATTTACATGATGAGTAATTATACATTAAATTTGTAAATAATGTATATTTTAAAATTTTCATTCCCTTTTGTGGGTGCCTTCATGATGGGCCTGTGTGTGCCCATTCGCACCTTTCCCCCTTGGGAATCCCATTCATATTTTATACATATATTTATCCAGCTACTACCATTTATTTCTTTAGTGTGTATTGCCTAATTAAGTTAGAAAGAAAGAAGTTATTAATAAACAAACAAACGACGTAAAAAATAAATTTAATGAACACACAATGGTGTGTGATGTTCCATCTTCCTAAATCAATGTATATTATTAATTAACACTGTTGGAATCAACATTAAATTTGGTTGGGACACATTAGTTATTAATTAAATACTGGCTCGATTACTGATACGGTAATACCGGTATTATTGATGTACTATATTATCCCTTTCACCCCTAAACAGGCCAAACTTAGTATTTTAGTCATCAATAGGGAACCCCCAGGAGTCAATGGGTTAATTAACAGACTAACAATAATTAAGATCAATGGATGATGTAACTAAGATTACTGTTTTGGTTCCGTTAAATGAAAGTTCTTGAAATTTTTAAGGTAGTGTATCTTGAGAGTGTTTGCACATGAGATAAATGCAGTGAACCAGGTTGGCCTCAGACACAGATACACAACATAGAGGTGGCGCGGATGGTGTTAAATTTCTGTCGACGTATCTGTTGAGATAAGATGTTCTTTAAAAGGACTGAGGACATCTCATAACTCTAAACGATCACTGAAAGAAAATGAATGAAATGACATACTTCCTTCCAGCGCTGGCATTCAAGTTGGATAAATCGAAGCCTGCGAGCTCGAGGGATATTTTTCACAACCACGTTAAATAGTAATAGTTGTGGAAGTCACTGGGTTCTGTGTGCCATTTTGTCCAACGAGAAGTCTCTCATAGTACATGTGCAAAGAAATGCCCCAGCAGCAAAATGGGTATGATTGTGACATCTTCACCAGTCTGTATGCTAGATGTATAGCCACAGGATACCCAATGGTAGTCCACGACAACATACATACTAACTCTCAGAACTAGATCTTTACCAGAGAAAGCTACATGTATCCTCACTCCAAGGTCCAACAATTAAACCAGGGGAGTACTATGCAGTGGCATTTGTGCAAAGATGCTACTTTGGTAGAGTTTTAGAAGTGAATGAAAGTTCAGTGACACTTAAATTCTTGCACCATGTGGGAGCTGAAACCTTCCCTTAGCCATGGCACAATGACGTGCTACAAGTCCGTAAGTCATGCATTTTCTTTGGCCCTGTTGCAGTCCCTGTGTCCCTATCAGTAGTGCATTCAAGGATCCTGAACTACAGTATTTCAAAAGTTATTTAAGGCCATGGATAGAAGTAAAAAGGCATAGACACAATTTCTGTCTGTATAACATTTCAAACTTTGCATGCAATGACTTGAAAGTTTGTGCTTAAACTCAACAGCTGAAACTAAGCAGATTTAGCTTTTTTGAAAGCTAAAGCATCTTAGAGGCTAGTTTCTTAAGGCATTTTTGTTGAATTATCAAAATAATATTAATATCAATTTCAGTGCTAGAATTGTTACGTCTGTCTGTGACGTTGCGTCTGTGACAAAGTTTGCATTGCTCTGGCTCCAAACAAAAGGGCTATTCTGATCCTTTCATTTAAAAAGGGAGAACCCTGGTTATGGCTTACTCTTGTATGTCTTGGCTTCAGAGTACTCTTCCATCAATTCAATTTTGACCTTCACTGGATACAGACTGAACTATTTGTGGCCACTGGAAACAAATGTAATCAAAATATAGCCAATGAACTATGGCTGTTTCCATGCGTATGGTTAACATCCCAAAGCCAAGGCAATTTAAAGTCGTGTTCACGATCAGAATAAATAATGCTGGCCCAGCTATGTAACAAAAGCACGTCATCTTGCATCCTGACCAAACAGGCCATGCTCGGTCCAAAATAAAAACTTCTAGACACGAGCGATCGCGAGCAAATCATCTTGTATGCATGTGCTTTGCGATGATGTAATTTGTTTTCGCCCGACCAAAAACTCTCACTCCAGGCTGCATTGAAACTGCATTCTCTTCTTTGTCGAATGCAATCAGAGTTAAAAACCAGTTCAAAGAAAACCCCAAAACCGTCGAAAACAACAAAAGAAGCCACAAAAGAGAACAAGCATGACGTAGCAGATCGACACAAAAACGAGGCCTAAAGCCCCTGAAAAAACCGAGAGGGGCGGCCAATTTGCAGTCTTCACAAAAAATTGCGATTTCTCGCGCCTGCAAAACGAAATTAGGATGCGTTCTCTTGTTCCTCGAGAACGCAATTAATACCATATTTCCATCTGTGAACTAATTTGAAAAAATGGAATTTTCTCTAGTTTCATGTGGAATTGCCCTATATCCAAAAGAGTACAGCTAATTGTTATTTAATTCCAGTTGAGAACAAAAATTCAAGTTTCATTCCTGAAAAATGGAAAAACCGATTAAACCACTCTTTAAAAGTACATATCCACTTGAAATAACGCATCCGTAAAAATAACAAACGGTTTAGTGCCCAAGGAAAGAATTTGTGGCGTAACTTCTTCCACCAAGTTTTAGCTATTAGTGGTATTCTCTTTTGTTGTTCTCTTTCACTCTCCTTTCGTTTCTGTTCTAGTCATAGGTCCTCCTGGCATCGTGCAACCTTTTCAGAGCTTCTAAAGATATGGCAAAATAGCAATACAGAGGAAAAGCAGCTCTAAACAAATTAAAAATAGACACTCGGCTTTAAGTTTATCTCCCTCTGATGCTTGACTTGGATAACTGTGTAGCCACCAGCGTGGACCATAGCTATCATGATATGTCAAAATGGATTGAAACCAGCAAAAATGCAACAAGGAAACATTTTCCAAACCATTTTCCACCTGAGCATGAAAAGAGTTGATTGTGTAAAAACTATAGTTGACGTAGTATGGCCATGTAGCTATGTCGAGCCACAGAAAGCCAGCGAAAAATGAAGCCTCCTTTATGTTTAGGTGAGTTAACCTGGGTTAAGCCTGTGATCTAACCGAAAACCAGTACCTGGTCAGCAGTCAACTTAAAAAAAAAAAAACAGCTGACCTTGATGAGCTCTGAACTTGAGCCCACGATATGGTCACCTGATACTGGTCAGTGGATACCTTGCTTTGACAGGTGTCAATTGACCATAACATGGATGTCCAATTATCAAAGATATATACTGCATGATACTGGTCACAATGGCATACATGGAGGGGTGGACGTACGGACGGTCGGTCGATGACATCATGGCTATAAAACCAAAATTTCTCTCATCGATGGGTTACCATATTTTCAGAACTATGGTGCTCTGCAATCGTGCCTTTGGCGCGTGGAGCTCCGCTTATATGGAAAAAACCAAATCAATGGTTACTGTAAATAAGGCAAGAAAAAGGATTCAGTCAGGAAGATGGCCATGTGGATGCTGTGGAAGACAAATGGGAGCAAACTCTGTATTGTGTACGGTGTGTAATGAATGGTGTCATCAATGATGTTCACTGGTTTCAAAACTCTGGGAGGGGTTGAGAACTTTGTATGTCCAACGTGTGCGAAGGACGCGGAGGATGGTGATGATGAGGAGGGTGTGTTGACAGACAAAGTGGTCATACTTTGATCAATAAGCGAGCAATGAAGGCCGGGATGGGAATTGCTTTGCATTGAGGAAGTTCTTTGAAAACATCTATGCAAATTTATTTGTGATGTCAACACAGTATCAAACCCATTCCCCTTCACTCTTCATTGATCTATCAAAGTATCACCACTTTTCCCGTCTTTCAAAGCCAATAAAAATGTCAAATTTCAATTAAAAGGTCCTAAAAACAACACAATGAATTTGGGATGGTTTCGGGGGAATTACATGTAATAAAGGGGAAATGTGATTTGAGGTGATAGCCACTTTAATAATCCTATTTCAAATTTCATAATTTTTTACTGTGTTTTATCGCATTGGCTGATTTTAATACTTATTGACAAATTACTTACGTCAAAATATTAAAGATAATGCTTAAGACTGAATGACCCCCGGGCCAGCCAGGGATATAATACATGTATGTGGGGGAATACAAGGAGATGGATAGCATGCTTTGCCTGAGGGTGGGGGAAAATCACAACATTTTTTTACAATCAAAGATTAGGGGTGGGGGGATTCAGAAGTTTGTAAAGGAAGTCAAGGGATCTTCTGCTGAGAGACACCCCACCCAGAGGACTTTGTCTTGCAAGAGTCCCAGAGCCCCCCTCCTCCCCTCCCCCTC
This sequence comes from Montipora sp. Colony 1 RG-2022, assembly GCA_023091755.1. Classification (NCBI taxonomy): domain Eukaryota; kingdom Metazoa; phylum Cnidaria; class Anthozoa; order Scleractinia; family Acroporidae; genus Montipora; species Montipora sp. Colony 1 RG-2022. The sequence goes on along the minus strand of JALIRR010007083.1, from coordinate 2,358 downwards.
TCAAGTTTGTTCAAAGATAAGACCTTGAATATAGCGAAAAAAATCCAAATTCAGTTAGTTTCATATCAAGCATTGCTATAGCAGATGGAGAACAACAATGTACCAGGACACAGACTTAAGGCCTGGCCAAACGCTCACAACATTTAAGCGCAACATCTTGCAGCATTGTTGCATGATGTCGTGACGTATGTTGAAGCGGCTGGCCAAACATACGCGACATTTCCAACATTTTCAATGCAACATGCTGATGTTTAGGTACTCCAGCCCCTGACGCACAAGAAGTGGACCTAGCACGCATGCCCTAGTGCAACAATGTTGCATGAACGTGGTCAAATGAGTACAACATCATGCAAAATCGAAAATGTTGCAGAGAAATTTGCCCATTTTCAAATTTGATCCAACATCATCCAACATGTTGCAACATATCGCAACAGGGTGGCCAAACATATGCAACATGTTGTGCCCAACAATGTTGCACAATGTTGCATTTAAATGTTGGGAGCGTTTGGCCAGGCCTTTACTGTCAGAATTAAGATTATCCCATGTGTCGCAAAGAGAAAAAACATAATATCTGTAGAAAGAACCCGTATACTTTGGCGTGTGAGCATCCTCAGCCATAGAAAGTATTCTGTATGGGTCCCATACGAATAACCATTGGGTACAAAATTAGATGTCACTAAAAAGCTTACATGAAACAATGTCTCGAAAAGCCACATAAACTGATAAAACTTTCTCTTATTTCTCACATCTAATGGCAGTCCTTTACAAATCCTCAGAGTTTTCACCGAAAATACCCACGCCTTGTCCCACAGAGACTTTCTGTTTCACCAGCTGGTGTGCGTGTTGCAAGCTCTGAAAGCCGTAAGATACATATAATTGGATCACAATGCAAACTGGAGCAATGAGATATAACAACCGAAAACGGTTTCAATCATTAATAGCAGTAAATGTTTAACAAAAGTATTTTAAAATCAGTTGTAATTCAAGCTTACGACTCCACTGAGGATCAGTGACAAAAGGACGACAACATTCCGTCACTGTTATTAAAATCTTGCGCTGCCAGGAAACATTCTGTTGCCCCTTGAAGTATTTTTTGAGCTCCCTAAATCTTGTTCATTGCAAGAAATGTTTTCCTCGGAATTATGTTTTGACACGTAACACGATTACGAAGACCCGTTAAGTAAAACGAACAAATGAACGAGTGACTCATAAAAAACTGAAAATATTGAGACAAACCAAACCTCTTTTTAATAGACGAATCCATGAAAAAAGCTGGTAACTTACTTTTATGAGGGAGTGTAAGAGCCAGGGAACGTCTGCAAGCGTAACTCGGCAACATTTTTCACCATAAGGCATATTATAAACTCCAGTAATTATCGAGGGTTGTTTTAATACAACCACTCCGGCCAATGTAATCACTCGATAAGTACTTCGAGTAGGCCTACGTATAGTGTACCAGTATTAAAATGAAACAAAAACTGCCTTCTTCAACCACTTTGCTTGTTTCAGGTGTTACATCGCTTTGCTTTCTTACAATACAATACAGAACATAATAAAGCATTGGCAGATTTGATCACCCGTGGAGAATCCGGGCATTGATCCCGGTACCTCCCGCATGCTAAGCGGGCGCTCTACCATTTGAGCTAATTCCCCAATGCAACTTCCTTCACTTAGAGGATCACTGAAGATCGCCATGACACATCTGCTAGTAATTCATGCTCCTCATTTCGCGAGTCCAACCTTCCAATTTTGATTCCGGCAGACAAGAAACGCTACTAGAAGGAGCAAAGATTTAAAACCACACTTGCGTAAGTTATGTGCCTAAATGACCGACCGCATCTCTTACACATTGGCATCCAGTGTGCCAAATATGGTGGTTCCGTGATTTCATCATAAATATTTTTCGGCGCATGTTCGCGATTAGTGTATCCCACTCGACACTCCTACTAAGCCTTGTCCAAATAACGTGTTTGTCCTCGGTAGTATAGTGGATAGTATCCCCGCCTGTCACGCGGGAGACCGGGGTTCGATTCCCCGCCGGGGAGAGAGGATGATTTTGACTTGTGCGACTAGTCCCTGCCCTTCAAAGCAAAGGATCTCCAATCATGCAAGGCTGCTGGCTCAAGTTTGCCAAGGGCTCAGGGCTTCTCACTGCAGGTTGTGTTTTCAGCATTTTCAGTCTCCACACAATGTACATGTGCTACCATTATCTGGAAAAAGACCTTACAATTAGCCGATATCAAAAATACCATAATACTCTTTGTTTGTCCATCCAAAATTTTGCATAAGCATTGATTTTATCTTCTCTTGGGACTTACAACGGTCCAAAGAGAAACTGGAAACAATGCTTATGCAAAA
>JALIRR010007082.1:0-22899 GCA_023091755.1 Montipora sp. Colony 1 RG-2022 | reverse complement strand
GTTGGTCATTTTGCTAAGTTTAAGAATTGCAAAAAAGACCCGTTTTCGGTACATTTGGATGATTAACTTTTCATTGATAATGATAATGATGATGATAAGTCAGTAAGTAAGGAAGCAAGCAGTAAAAGTTCTATTTAGACACAGTGGTGATTAATAATTAAAGAGTGAAGCTTGCAGGATCGTTTGAAGGAAAAACACAGATTATCATAAGACAAATTAAACAGAATAAAATATATGTGCAATCTAAAATATAACTAAACCAAAATAAATCAGTGAAGTTAAAAGTAGGGTAAATATAGGACTTAAATACTTCCTATTTGATTTTCCGAAAAATGGACAACTTAAAAGTGTTTGTTTTCGCCACGTGTTTTAAAAACGTCTTAGCATTGCCCCAGTTGGAATTAAAGAAAGCCTTGTGGCTACGCGAAGGGTGTTGTTGCTCTGTAAGCAAAAGAATTTCGTATGATTCCGGGGAATTAGAATGGAAAACAGCCATAGTTGTTTAGACGGAAATTTTAAGTCGGGCACAGATTTTAGATGTCAATTATATCCGACTTTCAAGAAATGTATCCTTTTACGATGGTGACTCGGCGATACTCGGGAAAAATCCGAGTGCTCCTCGGCAGGAGTCGAACCTATGAACTTCCGATTATTCGTTCGGGTTCTCTACCACTGATCTATAGGGGACTCGTGGGAGCAAGACCATCATGCAACTAGGTTCAGGTGGCACTTGTCCCGCTTTACTGCTAGGAATGAAATTGTCTGAATAGTGCATTCTCGCAGTTATAGTAAAGAGGAATGCTCGCGGATGCTCGAAGCACATCTCACTTTGTCAACTCATAAAAACTTGCGAACAACTAGTCCCTGGAGTAGCCACATTTTAACCATAGAAGACAAACTACAAATCAAGGTTATAGCCTTGAATGCTTGCCATGTTGGCCATATGCTCCTCCTGTAATCTCAGTAGCCTATTTTGGCTAATGGTAAAATTGGTTATTAATCATGACAAGCAAATTGTTGAGCAACACCTCGACAAGGTTCATCCCAAAAAGACATGAAAACGGATTAGAGAGCAAATCATCAATTCGCATGCTTGCAAGATGTTGGTAAGAAATAAACACACACATAAGAAACATGTCAACGAGGTCAAAGTGGCATAATTCTTACCCTTTAAGGAGAGAAACACACAACAACATGTCCGAGAGCATAATTATTCTTCGTTTCTTGGTGCCAAGGATTGATTCGCCGTCAACAGTCTAACGAAACAAAGAAACTTCAAAATATCGAGAAAAATTCTGAAGTCCATACGTCAAGCAAGGTTGTTCATCTAAGACACTGTAGCCAGCAGCCCTGGGTGATATGGGAGTATGCCCATGTCTCCGTTTATCCAAGTAAACTGTCTTCGACACTCCTCAACCACCATTCCCTACTTGCAGAGACCTCTTTTCCTTTGCATTTGTTGGCCTGTCACGGCCAGAAGGAAAAGAGACCTCTTCCTAGGGTCGAGACTGAACGACGAGCATGCGCTGCAATTACCAAGCAACCAAACCGTGTGGTCTCATTAGAAGCCCGCAAGATTGCTTTAAAAAAGTTGCATTAAAAAATCTCGGACAGTAGTGAATAAAACCAAGTTTCGACCAAGGACAGTGGTCTCCTTTCCTTCTGTCTGTCACCTCAGTATATACGACAAAAAAGACAGACCTTTGTTAGCCACTGATGTCCAGAAATGGACCTAATTAGCCAATATAAAAAATACCATAATACCCTTTGTTTGTCCCTCCAGCATAAGCATTGTTTTTATTTTCCATTCGGACTTACAATGGTCCCAAGAGAAGCTGGAAACAATGCTTATGCAAAATTTTGGAGGGACAAACAAAGAGTATTATGGTATTTTTTGATACTGGTTATTAATTAGATGCACAACCAATTTTGACATTCAACACGAAGTGTCCCTGTAACTGTAAGCATTTGCTACCTTTTCCCAGCAATAGCGGTTTTCCATTGAGTGTTGAAAGTAATTAGCGAATTGCTTTGGTTTTGCAATTACTTCACTCAGTGATTGGTTCAAAGTTCTCGCCCCACTTTTTCAACCAATCAGAAGTGAAACCAAAACCAATCGTGGCTCGGGTGTGCACATTTTCCCGCGCTTTGTGTCGGCTACGTGTAATTACTTCGAGTTTTGATTGGTTTACCGGATTGTCTTAGTCCTTTTTGATTGCCTAAAGTAATTACTTTGGTTTTGGTTTTATGACACTCGATTGAAGCTCGATCTAAGGTAAGAGAAAAGGTTAGAGCGTTATTTTTAGCTTAGGGTAAATGCACCTGTATATCTCTACTTATTAAATTTTCAACCTCGGATAATGCAATTCTCGTGCTGTGATTGGTTCACTCAATCTCGGTTATCAGCTCATATACCTTAGTTTGACCTTATATGGTAAATGATTGCGCTTAGCGTTGCTAAACTAAAAATGTTTACGCCAGAAAGCGAAATTTCTTTCGGTATAAAGCAAAAGAAAAACGTTTTTGTGGAAAGTTTGGATCACTTTCGAAGCTTAGAGATACGCGAAAAGGTAAGAAATGTTTTTGTGATGAGCCTGCGTCTGTCTGACCACGAGGTATTACACAACATCACATCTTCATCAACTTTTTTCGATTTCGCTAGGATTGTCTCGCTTTTTTCGCTCGTATTTCGTACTTCTAAACTTTTGGAGTTTAAGGAATTTAATAAAACAATTATTCCATTCGCGCTTGTTGGATATGAGAGTGGTTATAGCCAACTCGGCGCTACGCGCCTCGTTGGCTATTTACCATCTCATATCCAACGCTCGCTCATGGAATAATTGTTAATTGAACAGCATTTGGGGACACTTTGAGAGGTTAAATGTCTGTGTTCTGAGACACGAGTTATTGAAATGAGCGTGCATCTAATTAGGTAAAATCCTGGACGTACATGTATCTCAGAGACTGCGATTCTAGTTTTTTAATCATCCCTAAAAAATACATCCTTTAGATAGTTCGGAAATATGCACAATCATAACCTTTATCAACCCAGAGTTGGTAAAGTTAATCTCCTTCCACAAACTCGGGTCGACCAATATTGATATAAAATGTCTGTCTGCCGCAGAAGAGATGGCAGTTCATGATTTGAGGTCTCCCTGTTTTTGGACTAACTAATAGTCGTCACTCTTTGCGCTAACTGAAAGAATCGCAGTGTCTAGACACATGTTGATGTGAAGAAGGAACTACAATAATGACTTTTTGGAAGCCTGCTGTCAACACAAGAAATAATGTACAGCTGCAGTTCAGTGGAATGACCTTTGAGAATGTTAAACTGCATTCTGTCGTCCATGAATACTTACACACTGAACAAAGTCATCTTGTCTGATAAAATAACGGTTACCGGATACAAGAGGCTGCAAGTACAATACAAAAAAAAAATCAGGTTTATATACACATCGATGGCAGGTGTCCTGAATGATCCTACAACGCACAGAGTCAGCACACAGTTCTTTCAAAGGAAGTTGAGGTTGGATTAAAAAACAAAGAACACAATATGACAAAAGTTAATAAACTGTAGAGAGAATCAAGTTAAGATGACGATAATCTCAGACATGAATTAACGTTACTTGAGCAGTAACGAAAGGAAAGCATGAAAAATAAAGGCTTAATTGTACGGGATTCTAACTATGACCTCAGCAATACTGGTTAAGTGCTCTATCAGTTGAACTATAAAGTAAGCTGGGAGCTGGTCATTACGTGAGTTCATACTGAGCCCTGCTAGAGGATATAGATAAAAGAAACGTTAATGTATGAGAAAACACTATTAAACATACAACACCAAGAACAAACCATACTCCAAAACACAAAAGAGCCTGTCCTCAAAATCAGAGTACAAAAGTGGACGTTGTTAAAATCAGCGTCAGTACCATTTGCATGGAAAGGGCTAAATTTAATTATTTGGGTGTCACTGTGAGGTCAGCGCGCAACTAACAAAAATTGAGGAGATGTTGCAAAAAGAAATGACGTTTTCTTATGGTTGTTTTTCAACAGCTTATTTTAATTTAATCAGGAAATTGGTTGCAAAGGTTGTACCAACTAAAATTTCTTTGAAGGTTTACCATGAAATATAGTTTCACAAAGAGTTCTGTGCTTTTTTCTTTTTTTTTTTCATGTAAACAAGGTAAAAAGCAAATCAGAATTACACAGATTTTGGTAATGAAAGAAATGTACAGTCCTTTGAAGTTTAGGTCATAGACAAATGATAGACTGAAGTAATCCTCACACTTGCCTGGAGAATCACACTTCAAATATACATTTCTTTCATTCATCAGTCCTTTAATGGGAACAAATGAGCCCATCAAATTGACCTGCTCCCAAATGAGTGAGTATTGCACCAGCATTGCAGAGGTCCTGGGTTCAAATCCCACTGGAGCCACCTGAATTTTTCAGGTGACTGACAGACAATAGGCAATTTTCAAGATGGCATCATTTGACTACAACTAACAGAATTCTGTTTGTTTTAATTATTTTCATATTTTAATTTTGTATTCCCAGCAGGGTAAAAATAACAATGGCTCTAATTAGCATGAGACTAGCAAAACCTAATGGTTGCTGATACATGTACTTGTAGTCAAATGTCCTCATCATGTAAATGTCCTAGATTGCTTTAGATTGTCCTGTTTAGGGAAAGGATCACATACCGGTATATCTTTTCAACAGATTTTGGTGACGCATGGAATGAAAACTAGATGTTGATTAGGTTTACGACTTCCATACGACTATATTAACAGCATTGTTATAAGTCACTTTCCATTTGAAATAATATTTACAGGATGAGAAGGAAAAAACACGCTAAATAGCAACTTTAATTTAGTTCACCAAAGGGTACCTTAAATCATGTAACCTGAATTAAACCATCTATGCAATGGTAACAGTAATAAACCAAATGTCTGCTTTCGTGAAGGAAGGACCAATAACACAAATGACAGGAAGAAACACTACAATGCACCCAATGCAGACTATTTTATTGGCTTTCTACGAACTCGAACAGCCAAGAAGTTGATCTGGATATTACCCTTTACAACTACAGCTGCAGATGGCAGTCACAGTGGGATGAGAAACTCATCCCATGCTTCTCATACTTGCAGTCAATCCTTGATATCATTTCTTATCTTAAAAAATGACTAACTAGCTGTGCAGCTTTAATTAATTAAGCCTTTTCATGATTCCTCACCTTGTGACTCTGAGCTATCAACCCATCCAACAGCTTAACCTTGTTTCTCAACTCCGCTTCCCTTTTCCTTTCTTTCAAATTCTCTGCCAGACATTCCAGCTGAGTTAGGGCAAGTTGCAAGGGAACATGGTCTGGATGCTCCAATGGTGTTACTATCAAAAGTTCCTGCAGATTTCAAGTACAAAGCCAGAGTTTGTGACACGGTGTTTCAAACAACTCTCATTACTTGCAGGTACTAATTGATCCCTTTCTCATAAACAGCAGTGAACCAAGAAATTCGGCAGCACAATGTGAGGTCATTTGTCCAATTTTTTATTATTATTGGAAGATTAAAGCCATAACAATAATAAAATTGTGATGAACGTCCTGTTGTTTTGCTGGCTTGGTGGATTGATAATGGCGCTGGATCTGAACTATATAATTACATATATATTTGTGACTAAATGAAAATCAGAATTAATTCAAGTTGTTACTGGTACATTCTCAAAAAACATTAATCACCAACCTGAAGAAGAGCTAGTATTTGGGGAAACCTCTGAATTGGTTTTAACATTAAATAATGAAGTGAGTGGCGTTCACGACTTGCCTGCCTACGAGCCTGAAAGGAATAAAATGAAATAAGAAGGTTTTCAAAAACTGACACCTTGACCCTTATGACCTTAACAAATGACAATTTTACTCGTCACAACAGGGAGACATTTTGAGCAGGACAGGGTCTATAACTACTTTGCTTGAACCTATTAACTTTAACTGAAGGGAAAAAAAAACTTGTTATGACATTAACATTTGATGGACTCGAAGACTTACACTTCCATTGTAAATTGTTTGTGAAAACTTCACCTGTTTCTAACACTTACTTTCAAAAACTGGGAAAAGGCCAGATGAGTTCTGCACGCAAGTTTCACAGTATCCATTGCTTTGGAAAAATTATTCACATACCCACTGTACGCATCAAGAACGATAGACTTGCAAAACTACAACAAATAAACAAATAAAACTAAACAGAAAAGCAAAACAAAACAATTTTTAAGCAACCATCAATTTTTTGTTGCGTAAAGAAAAAAAGTACCAATTGATATTCAGCCAAAATGTTGAATAAGGATAAGCGCTCTAGAAGAAAAAAAAAAACAATGTAGCCCCAGACACAATTAATTTTGAAATTCATGACACTTAATTGGACCCTAGTCTGCTAACATTCTTTATCATAATTATTCAAAGGAAACTTTGCAATCAGAATATCCCTCTTGGAAGAGACCAACATATACAATGTACGTAATAAAATAATCATATTTAAAACCTCCCTTGGCTCAGCTGTCATGCTACTTATTAGGGGCTCTGCATAGAGCCAAGTCGTTATTATTACTTTGTCGGCCAATGCGGCGCATTTTGCAAGCTAAAATGAGCCTGAGAAGGGCCCAAAACACATTTATGACCACAAACATAGACTCTGTTGTTTTATTGACAACATGATTGATTCAACTCAAGGTCTTTATTTCATATGGCAACAATACACAACATCGAAAGAATCTGCTACCAAATACAGGTGTCTCCAATCTTGCACAAGAAAGCTCTGCTCACCCAGCTTTCAAATTTAAGGTTTTATGTTACTTTCTATAAGGACCAAAATTTTAAAATCACGGCTCACTCCCATTAACCCACCCTTCTAGCAGAGCCTTTCTTTTGCTTAATTGCTCGATTTTGGCGTTCTTGAGAAAGACTCTGCATGAATTGTGTAAGACCTTTATTGAGCAAGCGCTGCATGTTGCCAGGATACAGCTTCGAACCTAGGCCTAATATGCCTAATAGGCCTAATAGGCATGTGCGAGAATAACTGGTGTTGGTTTCGAGCAGATCTCACCACCATCTTGATTTTTTTATGGCACAGCAAGCTCAATTATAACCATCGGTTTTATCTCTAAATGGATGCTTGCATTGGAAAAACCAGTTTGATGGAGAAAACAAGATGACTAGTCCAGAAGTTCCGGCTGCAGCGGCATCTAAGATTTGACGCAATTCAGGCAGAGCCTCCTTCTCTTCTCCTCAGTAAAGAAAAAGACAAAAGGAGATTCTGCTTGCAAGCTGCCATTCTTGATTTTTACTAACCAAAGCATACAGAATATCTCCTATCTTCTCTCCTGGTGTCCAGTCTGCCATTCTTGCACTCAGCGCAATATTAAACATGGCATGGCACTGCAGCACTCGATGAACATGTTGGAATATTGTGTCAATCTTGCTGGATTCCAGGAGATCACGCTCCCTTATGGGAAGTTCATATTGCTATTAAAACAATAGCAAAGAAGATAGGTTACTCTGGAGATTATAACCACCCCCCCTTCAGCAATCACAAAATGTCCCTCCATTAAGGTTGCAGTAGACCTTCACGGGTGTACTTTGAAATTAAAATTTTTAACACGATTTGGTAGATACAACAGCCATAAACTATACATATATTGAAAGGTTATTAATTGCGCTTTCCGGAAATATATTTTCTTTTTCAGTTAATCTAATCGAAAGAAGGGCAGGGCCCAAGAACCTTGGGTGACTTTTGATATCCTGATTGGTTACTTATAAAATTTTGTGTCAAATATGCCTATCAAAAACGTACCAATAAAGGTTAGGTTGAAGGCCACCACAGGAGTTAAATGTCAAAAAAAGGAAATCCTTCACACAGTATTTTGATATGGTATCTTGGGACTCCTCAGGCCAAATTTAAAGACAATCCGTTGAATTTTCATACCCTATCAATTCGCTTAAAGAGGATACACTTGTGTAAAACAAACTACGTTTTTACAAACTCTTCATGCCTTTTGATCCACCACAGATAACCACAGCCAATAGGAACACAAGAGATGTCCTGCAGAGTCCTTGGGAAGCCTTGGGATGAATGTGCAATCTCTTCTTTCATCTTTTTTACAGCCACCCCTTTTAGGTTTTTCTGTTCTCGTTTATCCTTTCCCATGAAAAAGTCATTCCCAGGGAGTAAAGTTATGACATTGTGTGAAAAATTTGAAGATGCTTATGACAAACGTGACTTCAAATTCAAGACAAAGGTTAATTTCCCACAGAAAACATGACCAAATTCCTTTGTGTTGACAGTTTTCCAATCGGCTTTTCTCGCCTTTGCTGACGAGAAAGATCAATCGAAAATATGTCTTCGTTAAGAACTGGAGTTTTGTTTAACATTTTAGCGAATTGTTTTTGAAAATGTAGTTAAAGTAGGGTTGATTACTGTGAGATAAGAAAAAAAATCACAAAAATTTCACCCGTGAAGGTCTACCGTAACCCTTATACATGTACATGTAAGCAGTCAAAAACCTGCCATTAACACATTGACCCCAGGAAGTGAGACTTAACAGATTTTACTCTGTCTTTCACCAGACAATTTTACTCAACAACTGAGGGCGTACAGTAGGGCATTTGAGGTGTCAATGGGTTAAATTTACCCCTGAAAATCAATGTGTATTGCCTTGTATTTTGCCTTATAAATTTCCTATTAAGACAATGCCAAGAAATTGGAAAAATATTGATAAAAGGCTAGGCATTGTGAGGTTTGACATGATTATCAATGATATTGAGAGTGATGAGGTAGGTGCAAAAGTCGGACTGGATCAACTCGGATTACTCACCTTGGATTGACATAAGAAGAAAAGGTTAAGTCCTAAGGAAATCACCCTCGCTCTAATCTTTAAGCTTAACTTGGTGAAATTGGGGCAAGGGTCGGATAGTTTTGGTTTACAAAACCATTTTTCACTCAATCTTAGGTGAGCAATCCAAGTTGAACCTGTCCAACTTTTGTTTTTTAGAGTGTGATGGTTTCAACTTACAGGACCATGAACATTTTAGCCTGTGTAATCAACCAAGCCCTATACTAAAAGGGCTTTCAGGACCCCTGAGGATGAATTAGAATTTCTTCATATCAAATCTTCCAAGAATTTTGAGTAAAGATCCATGACAACATCTTAAAAAACCATGACTCATGAAAATGCTTTCAAATGCTTTTTTAAACAAAAGCACATAAAAATCTGTCACAATTCCACACGATCCTTTATGATTTTTGGAAAGCCAGTTTCAAAATGCTCACAGTTCAGTTCTCAAAAGTTTTTGAGAGAATTAAAGGAGCCTAAAAATCTCATCAAGATCCTACAAGATCCACTACAGAGGCCCTATAAGGGATGGGGAGGGGGGCCTTGTTGCTTGTCTAAATTTTAAAAGGTCTCATTTCGGCACTTTGTCAATGTCTCACGTCGCTTTCAGAAATTGACTTTACAGAAAGGATGTTGTTTGTCGCAGTTTCACTTTAAGTGCTGTTGCTCCTTTTTAGGCCATGTTGCTTGTCGGAAGTTACCCTGGCAGAGCCTCATTGTGACTTGGCAATTATAATTAACTGTTAAAGCTCACCTTGCTAAGTTGATCCAGTAATCGCATATAATCTGCTTCACTTTCCAACATAAACTTCACAATTTGATATCTCTTGATCTGTGTATACGATATGAATAAATTATTGGACCAGGTAATTACATTTACAATGAACGATGAAGTATCAACTGTATTTAGTGCTGGACCCTGCAATATAATTAACAAATAGATTCCATGTAGCCGTGCGTCTGTTCAGTAACAGATCACAGATGACGTCAATGTGGTAAGAACAAAAAAGTGGCACACAAGGCGATAGCCGAGTGTGTCACTGATGTTCTTACCACATTTTGACGTCTTCTGTGATCTATTACTGAACAGACCCACGGCTACATGGAATCTATTTGTTTTATATAATAAAGAATTAAACTTTATTCGCATAAAAGCTGATGGTGACGTCAATCGTGTGTCTGTCCTCTAATAGATCATAGGCAAGAACCAATCAAAATCTGTGAATAACTTGGGTTATTATATAATTGGGGACACTGCATACAGAAATCACCACAACTCATGTCACAGGTTGGTTTATGAAGAGAGGGCAACCCCCCCCCCCCCCCCCCCCCTTCCCCTTCCTGAGCAGAACCAACAAACTGACAACCCACATAAATGTACGACACTCATTCTGGGAATGGAACCTGGGCTAATAATAATAATAATAATAATAATAATAATAATAATAATAATAATAATGAGTCTCTAAGTCTGATGATGATGATGACGATAATAATAATAATAATGATGATGATGATGATGATGATGATGATGATAATAAAATACTTTAATTAAGTGTCAAGTCTTTTAACACTATAGGGAACTAAAATTGGGGATACTGTCATTAGTCAATTCAAATTAAACATTCTTTTGGTTTTTGAGAATATGCAATGTAGGAGAAAACCAGAGTACCTGGAGAGAAACCTCATGGACCAGAGTAGAGAACCAACAAACTAAACATACATGTATGATGTTGAGTCTAAAAATTGAACCGGGCCACACTGGTGAGAAGCGAGTGCTCTTGCCACGGTGCAAGCTCTGCTCCCCAAGTATAGCAAACATGTAGACTATACTTTCAATTTGCTCGATACCTGTTCAAGGCTAAGTCCACTTGGCATAGGTGGCATCACAGGTTGTTGAAAGTTTACTGTATCTGTGATGTCTGGGTCCACATAGACACCATCTGTTTCTTCCACTAAAATTGGGAGAAAACAATATTAATTGAGAGAGCTCAGGGGGTACAATTAAGCAACACAGTTATGCAACCTGTGGTACTTTTGTTAGTGTGAAAGTACCATGAAGTGTGTGCCCACCTGGCATTCTACAATATCTCATGCATGATATGTTTTACTTGTTGGCCGTAGGCTTTAAAACCCTCTGTACTGTTCCAAATTGCATATATAGTTGGAATTCCCTTCACTGGTGCAATAAAATGCATATTATGTATTTTGAACAAAAATGTCATGCAATTTACCCCCAGCACCTCTAATCCCTCAATAATGCAACTCTTTGAGACAGTAAACCAAAACAGATTTCTTGACACTAAGTTTACCTGACAAGATTTTTTTCACTGTAAAATTAGGGAGCAAACATAGCACTCCAACTAATAAACAGGTCAAAGTATTTTTTCTGTTTAAAATCAAGGGTTAATCATAGAACCTCCCCTAAGTCAGAACATAATCAGTATGTTATTTTACACATTCTCACATAAAATAGGCTCTATGACAGTTTTTAATGAGACAAGGCTTAAAGGTAGGGTACACTGTACCCCTGGGAAACCTAAATGAGTCCAGCTGGGCTCAGTACCAGTACATGTAGGTCGCATATGTACACAGTTTCTCAAGTCTATCCCTTGATGTTATGGGCCATACATGAATACTTGTCTTGTATTTGGGACCCCTGCAAATATAATTCTAATATTATTAACCACATTTAGCCCCATATTCTGCAACATTGGGTATATATTTAGTTGACTTCAAGATATGTTTTAACCCTGTGATTTAAGGGCCAAAAGATTATAACTGTTACAATGAAAATGTTTTATTAACCTTGTTAAATAGAGGCCTTCTTCAACCATGTACCGCTTTCTTAACTAGCCTATACAACATGTAATTTACATTCACAAGTATGGAATACTATTTCTTACGAATGACCACATTATTACCTTTTTGTTTTAAACTAGAACTTGATGAATAAGGCTTGCTGGCAGATGGCTTGCCCAACCCAAGACATGCTGTAAAATGACCCTTGAGCCCTGGAACACTGAGTGATGGTGAAGACTTTTTGAACGGGGAAAGGTTTGTAAGTTCTGGGACAAACTTGAACTAAGAAGAAAAAGGCAAATCAGACATGTATGGATAAAAATCACTTCAAAATTCTATTAATGATATGATAGTGATAACTGCCTCATATTGCTAGAAAAATGGAGAATAGTTTTAAGCCTGGCCAACCCAAGGCCTCAGAACCATCCAATTATAAGCATTTTTAAAGCTTTTTAATGCATTGACTGCCAAAAGTGAAACTTAATAGATTTTACTCTGTCTCTAGCTAGACGATTTTACTCATGAATTGGGGCATTTTAGGAGTCACTGGGTAAACAAACAAAATAACTACATGTAAATGAGCACTAATTTTGTACAAAATGCAAAAATATTAAAATTCGTCAGGGTTGAATTTCAGTCTCTTGGTTCATTTATTCAAAAACCAAATGTGCATTTGGCCATCTACAGATTCAATCATAAAAAGGCATTTTTGCCATTATTAATAATTATTGTTTTTATTCGTCATTAGAGGAAATGGGTTATGATGTGCTTTCAGAATGTTACACTTAATCTAGGACTTTTTAACGAGGGAAAACATTATTTAGGCAAAGTTAAAACCAAGCCAATGAAATGGTTTTGCCTGGCCAGGGATATTTGGGGTCTCCAAGGAGCTTTGCAGGGGCATTGACACATGTGCTTTGGTACAAGATGCTTTTCACTTGCTTGCTTCTTTTCCCTCCCTCCCTCCCATATTCTGGGGTAAGTATACATTCAAAACAATGGGTTTTTCCAGAGATGTGTTGACAGGTGCCTGGGAGATGGATTGTGGCTCAGTTGCCACAATTACCACCTTGCTGCTGAGGAGAGTGCTGCCTTCTCTCTTAATGCTACCTTTATTGCAGCCACCCTCCAATAAATTAGCATATAGTGTTTTAAAGGGGGGTTGGTGCTTGATGTACGTGTAATGATACAAGAGGAGGAATTGTCCAAAATTCTCTCTTAAAAGAAAGCTGTATTGCCTGGAAGAAAGCTTTACACTTAAACATTTTACTTGCTGTGGAAACAATACAGCAGTAGAGCCAGGCATCAAGCCATGGACTTTAAGGTCTTGAATGCAAGGCTTTGAAATATTGAAACTACAGCAAAAATTACATTCCTCCAATGGCTGCTTTTAAGCGGCGTTGCTAAAACGAGGGTAAGGGTAAGACCAGGGTCAGGGTAAGGGTAAGGATACGAATACAGAAAGTATCCTAAAAATGCATAAAAGCTAACCTTGAACTTTTGTTTAGGCCTAATTAGGCCTAAGGTTAGCTTTTATGCATGTTTAGGATACTTTTTGTATTCGTATCCTTACCGTTACCCTCACCCTTGGTCTTACCCTTACCCTCGTTTTAGAAACGCTAGCTTCAAAGAGTACGCAGGGTTCTCACTAGAACCTGTAATCTGTATCACCTGTCACAGGTGTCACTAATAAGTGTTACAGCTGTGAAAGTGCCTTGATCAGTAAATCAGTTTATATTTAGTCAACCAATATTTCAAATTTATGGCTTTTGCAATTTTCCCTGTTGGGTAGCCTGTCTACAAAATGACTGAACAAAATCCCTGTATTTGAAGAGCTTCCATTGCAATGAAAAACAAAGTTGCTACATTGAATTTGAAGCACTTTATCTCAGGCCACTTGCAGGTGTTGTAGTGTTCCAAGTTACATGGCCGCAAAACATTACTGTTTTATGTTGGTTGGGTTATTTGAATTATATTGCGAAAGAACCATTTCCGGTCGGTTTTGTTGATAGACGTCAAACCACATCAAACTGGCATCAAACTAGGAACGAAACAAATGAAAAAGCATGGGCAGCGACCGCTGTATTTACACAGTCTTTTTACAGTCGGCTGCAGGCTCTCCCTCAATATGACAATGCGGAGAAGTCTGGAAATGTCTATTTCCAACCTCGTTCCCAGGGTCTCCCTTCCTCCAAAGAAGGAAAGAAGCGAGCACCTGTGAACGAGGTTGGTCTATTACCTAGAGTTTCAACTGAAAACGGTTGGGAAAGAGTTCTAATGGAAAATCTCAACAGATCCCAATAGAACACAACCTTTATAAGGGCTATGTTGATGTGAAAAATACACTGCATCTTCACTGAATGCTGATCTGTGATTATTAGTACCACCAATTACCGGTCTTTTCCTCTGCAACATGGGACTTATTTCCACAGAATCATAAGGATCTTCCTCTACTTCATCATCATTGAAATCATCCTGAGCTCTAACACTTCCTGCATCTGTCAGATCATCCTCTGTTTCAAAATCTGAACCCCAAGGGTCATTTTCAGAAAATTCATCACTTTCCTCATCATGCGAGGGCATAACATAGGCCTCTGAAAAGAAAATAAGATGCATTGCACTGATCACTTTCAATTTCAAAACACAAGGAAAACAAACTTGCCTAAGAATGGCAAATGGTATACTGTGTTGAAATAAGGTAACTATCACAATATGGGAAGCAGCTAGGGTAGACGTAATGATGAGTCTGAGCAACTGCCATCCACTAATGTGTCCAAGGTTTCATACTCCGATTAGGCATCAAAGGGGCATCAAGTTCACTGGTTCCTGTGGTCACTCAAAAATTTGCCTTTCTAGGAAGAGTTTGATTCAACACTTTTCTTCCTAAAACAGTCACTTGTGCCAGACAATTTTAAACATCAATGGGGAACCCTAGCCTCAATGCCGCTGTTTTTTGTGTTGGTCCCAATCTCCCTTCCCACATTTGTGGGGAGGGAGCATGGGACCGACAAAAAAAAAACCGCTGCAAGGAGGCTATCGGGAACCCCTATGAACAAAAAGATATTTATAATATGTTAATTTCATATCATTCAGACTGCTCTATATGTCCCCTGCAATCAGTGCTGACTAGTGCTAAGTCCATTTCCACTTGTGACAAATAACTATCATCATAACCAACATCCTAACTACCTGTATGATCATTACCAACAGCCAAAACGAAAATGGGGACTACTTCACTCCTAAAAGTCAGCTACATTTTCCCCTAAATTGGAAAAATTAAAGACGTATTCTCCCAAACCTAAGATTAAAAGTCATTTTCCCAATCATGACAATAACGATGTCCTCTAAACGTGATCATCAATTTTACTTTTGAAATTTGTCACATGGGAGTGAACTTTTAAAAATGCCTTGCCCCCAGACATCCCTACAGAAAGGGGTCATTAGGCTACTGTTGAATACAGATGACTGAGTCCCCAACTTCAAGTGTTACTATAACAGAAACCCCTGTATTGCATTACCTTGGTTGACTATAACCTCTTCATATGTGCTCCCAGAGAGGCTCCTTTTTCCAACGCTCCCAGCAACACCATCCTCCATCGGTACATCATCATAGGGATGCTCCTCTAAGATCGTATCCCCACTACTGCCTTTACCACCAGTCTGCAAACTTGGCAATGTCACATTCACAACAGCATTAACCTCATTTTGAGAGTAAAGAAAGTCATAGAAAGATTCCACTTTTTTTGCAGTACCCTTGGCTCCTTCAGGTGATGCCTCAAGGTATGACAAAACTCTACGACTTGTGTCTAAGGTGTCCACCATAACGGCCAAACTTGGAACTTCATCACTGTTAGGACTTGATGTTATTACGGGCTTGCAGACGATTTCTGTTGGTTTCTCCTCTGTCCGGTCCCCTGAAGTAGAGTGCACACTCTCAGTAGACGTAGAATCTGTTTTAATTTCCTTCTGTTTATTTCCTTTTGACATTGCCCTTGGTTTTGGCTGCTTTGGCAAACGTCTTTTCTGAGGTGTTGCAGTGTCATTTTCAGTCAAATTTTGTTGATCACCTTCTACATGCAGTTCCGTACTCTTCTCTTTAAACTCTCCTCTCTTTTGAGGTTGTCGCCTTGGAGGTTTTGTGGGTTGACTATCTTGTGAATCCTTGTGATCTCCCACTTGCTTGCATGCTTTGTTCTCATCCTCAGGTTTCACCGGTGTCCACAGCTCCTTGTCATTACTATTTCTGCGCAACCTCTTTTTGTCTTCTGGTGATTCTTGATCAGGAATATGACTAGCTTTCTTCAATGCAGAACCATTACCCTTTTTCAATTCATCACTGTCCTTCTTGTCTTCTGCTCTTGATTTCCTATCAACTACACTACATTCAGGTAAAATTTTCTTTGCATGTTGATTTAATAATTTCCCTGCACCTTGGGCATCCTTTTTGACAGACGGATCGTTGTCTTTGTTGTCCTTCTCATTCTTTTTATTTTTGGATTCAGAAACCCTGTCCTTGCTTAAATCACCCTCAGATGCTACATCATCGTAAATAACAGAGTCTCTACAGCTGCCACCACTTTCATCCAACTGGTCACTCATTGTCAACATTCATGAGTCTTCCATCCCTTTAAACTGCATGGTCCTGCAAAACTGAAGAGAATATTAAATACATCAAGTTAATAAATTACTATTAATTAATTAAGTTACGGAAGTTGTGAGTGACTTGTCATTGCAAGTATGCAAAAATAGAAGACACGAAAATCCATAGATTTTATCACTGGAGATAACTATTAACTTTAAAACTAAAATAATATGTCAAACCTTAGAATGGGAGCCATTACTGCACACTAACTCTACCAGATATATTCTAGATTAAAAACGTATCTTTTGCACCAGTTTTTAATCTCAAACCTGGTAAAACATTTTTGATAGTGCACTCCCATATTGGTCACAGCCCAAACCCACTGAAAATCCATTCTTAAGTCACAATAGCAATTTAAATGCCATAAATCTTAAAGCTTAGCTGTTTTGAAGTTGAACAGATATTCTTAAGCCCTGCATAAAATGTAATAAAGTTTCACAGACGTCATATTAAATTTTAAAACCCAAATACTAGAAAGCTAGTTTATCACTTTGTAACTATATTACTCCAAGAAATTCCCTTGAGATCTCTTACATTCAGAAATGTACTTGAGATCACTTACCATGGATCTTTTATTGAGAAGTTCCTACATGATGCAGCTTACATTGCATGAAAGCCATTTTCACTGAATATAGCACAAAAACAGTAACTTGCCTTTCCAAACTGGAACTTACAATAATAATTGTAGAATACAAAACTGTTTAAAGTATTGTACACTGTATTTGCAGCATTGATTGCCTGGGTAAATCCGGGATGACATTTAAATTAAGAACAACGCACCAGTGGATTATTAAGAAAGCCTGCACAACTAGATTTGCTTGGATTACCACTGATCATAAGAAGTTATTGCAAAGGAACCAAATCAATTCATGTAGTTAAAAGTGACCCTGTGAGTATATTCTGGGTTTTTTTTCCCCCAGTCTATCTGCAGAAAGCTTTAAAAAGTGCACAACAAAATAACGTCATCATAGTGGAGCTAAGGCGCACAAAGCCCGCCATCAAGCTCCAGTGGAGCACCATGGGCGAGATTTTTTGGGAAATCTATCCATGCAAGAAACTGTGGTTATGACGTCAGTGTACGCCTGTCTGTCCACCGGTACACACTGTTGGGGTGGAGGTGGGGAGGGCAGGGCAGCCTCTGGGGACAGGAGTGTTCGGACAATTTTCCTTGGCGGGAAATCGTGTGGCAGCGTTTCATTTGGCACCCCGCGTATTTCTGGCGGGAAATCATATTTAGTGAAGAGCACCAGGATAAAGAGCAGAAAAGAGCACGAAGGAAGATGCAACAAAATTTGAGATCTTTAAGCAAAGAAAGCCTCGAAAGAAGCCAAGGAAGGAGAAGAAGAGAAGATTTCAATGAAGAACACTGTTAAGCGTGAAAAAAATAGAGCAAGAAACAAAACACTAATTTACAATGGTTGGCTTTCAGGTAATGCTTCGCTGCTTCACATATTTTGTAAAACTCGCTTAAAAAAATGAAGGACTGAAATATTTGCAATTCCATGTTGACAAAGATTCTGGCATATTTCAACAAACACATTTACAGGCTATGTGTAAAATGGATGTCCGGTCATTAGCTGCTGCTTCGAAATTGCAGTTGAGTAGGCGAATTTACTACTGTTTAGCTTGACTTTTTAATTAGTAAGATTTTTGCTGTTGTTCTAAACTAAAGAGAGGGTGTAAATTAAGATTATCAGTCAAACGGAACATGTTGTGAAATACATTAATATTTGAGAACATGCCATTGACAAAACCAAACTTGTCTAGGGTTGTAATAATTTACAACATGTATCCAAAATGGTTCCATTTGGAAACTGTCTTTCATGAAAAGTATTTATAGTATTTTGCAATCGTGCTCAACGCCATTTATGGTGGTGAAAGGGTTAAACGAGTGTGCATTTGACATCATTTTCTCCTCAATCTAGCTCTCTCAAGAACTTAACGTTAGCAATGGCATACCATTAAATAGGACAATTCCAGTTGAAATAAACAGGACTCAGGTGTCTTTTTTAAATCAAGTCTTAAAACTTTGGTTGCTTAGAGTTAAGTTAATTAAATTAATTAAATTAACATAGTTTTGAAATCCAAAGAAAAATAAGTGTTGATTGTTTTGGTCACAGCGGGACTTCAAGGACCCACATTTTGGAACTAAACTGATAAAAAGTTGAAGGTACGCTACACTCTTGAGTGTTCTGCCTACTTGGTTTTGTGGTCAGTGGTTCTGGCCCTCACATTCCTGAGCACCTAACCTCCATGTGTGACTTAGCTGTTAAACTGGCTTAAAGAGAACCAGCAGAACAGATTATCCATGAAGAACCTGGATAAACAACCAGGCTTCCCTGGAGTTCTTGTAACTCAATAGGTAGAGCATCCAACTGGTGTTATGGAGGTAGTCTTATGAGCGTTCAGTATAAAAAATAAAAAGTGCAGGTATTAACATGCAAATAAATGTGCAAGCATAAAAACAAACAATGTTGGTGCAAGTGAGAGTGTTTATCAACAAGATAGTCCCACATCCGGTTCTTGAACATTTCTAGACTTGGGGTCAGCACAACACTGAATCTGGTAGTTTATTCCAATCGTGAAGCATCCTCGGGAAGAAAGACATTTGACGGTATAAAGTATGAGAAAAAGGGACTTTATAGCTACTACACTTAAGGTGTACATAAGACACCCTGTATGCTGAGCAGAGTAAAACGAATACCACTGCATGACCAAGTGAATGCCAGAATGCCCTGACATCATGCCAGAAAAGTAACGCAATACCCAAAAAGGCCAGAATGCCTGCCAGCAGACCCCGCTGCATTTCCATAAACGCCAATCCCACACCAAGCACTGGGCACACTGGCTCCTAGTCATTATCTGAGTTCAATTGCATTTAACCCTATTTAAAAACAACCTGAAAACATGTCTACATGACCATTATTATCTCTGTTTCTGCATCATTTCAATACACCTATATTAATTGCTCTTTTACTTACAAAACTCATTAAAAATTATTCACGATAGGATAACAAAAGAAATGTTTCATTAATCAATACCTGTATACAGAATCTGATACAGATTTCTCTTTATAAATACATCAACGTTTCTTTTGATTTTCCCTATTAAAATGTCTTGAGTCACCACGTAAATGCTGATGTTTAATAAGCCATATACAATATTCGTGTCAGATCTGTATCACATTTACAAACTCTCAGCTTCGCCGTGAGTTTGCAAAAACTAGATTACTGGATAATGCAATTCTAGTGTTTTGATTGGCTTAGCCATCATGGTATATGAGCTATGACATCATGTACTCTATATATAATAGTAACTGCACGCATCAGTTTTCTTGCATTTACAAAATAAAGTAGGGAAGATGTGTCCATAATGTTTTCATAAAACAATATTATTCCACTCGTGCTGTTAGATGAGATGATTATAGCCAAATCGGCACCACACACCTCGTTGACTAACTATCATCTCATATCCAGTGTGCCCTCGTGGAATAATTGTTCCTTTTTTTTTCAATGCGTGAGCGTGTGGAATTCTGGCCATCCCGGTGGCGTGAGCTTGCGTAATGACCTTAAATTTCCATTTTTTGACACCAAATCTGTTTACCTACAGAAGTAAGTGTTTCAAAACAGATTTATATTCGACAAGAGGCGTGGAAATAGAATTCAAATAAGAATATTTCTCTTTGAAACGTTCAGTTTGCAAGTCGCTTACTGCATTTGCTATCAAGAGCGGTGCAAGTCAACAATTAAAAAAGTGATCTCAGAGAGGAAGAGAGATGGAGGAAAAAATAAATAAGTTATTTACCAGCAAAGGGTCAGTCCATAAAGCAAACAACTGTGACCTGGTCTTGAAAAAGCTGCCCTTGGCCACCTCCATCACAGTTTTTCACTTTAAGGACCTCCCAGCTGGCAAATAACATATATTACTATAATTGACTAAGTCTGTATTTCTTTACATGTGTTGGGTGCATGTGGCATCTGTGTGTTGTCTGTTTGTGGTTTTAAGTGTACATTGTGTGCATTGTGTTCATTGGTGACTGTATTGTACTTCTTATTGAAGTACTTTGTTTGATATTTGTTATTTTCTGCAATCTTCAGGCAAAATGGTAATTTCCAGGGGGTCAGCGCCAGTCTTACGTTACTTATATTTTATTTAATTTCATAATAACTTGGTGTTCTTTACTGCAATTTTTACGGTACAATAAGAGGCAAGTCGAAGCAAGTTTCTGGTGGCTCGTCATCTGACTTGACAAATCTTGATTGCACAGAACCAGGCCCACTTGTTTAGAGGCTGAGTGAATCAGCCACTGTATCCAGTACTTCACGCTAAACTCAGATGTGCTTAGAGTGTGCATATCCACGGTTATCTGTCTGAGCAAAATACTAAAAGCTGTCGGGTAGTTATCCACAATTCGGGCCTAAAGTGGATAGCGCTACGGAAATGCCAAGGGCAAGAAGGTAAGCTTTAATGCATAATTAGTCTTACATGCGTCGAAATCTTCCTGGATAATGGCACAGCAAGGCTGTCCACTCGCTATCTCCTTATGGTCCTTAAAGGAAATGAAATACTGTCTGGTAAGGCCACTGAGCTTTAAGGAAGCGTTGTTTGAGCTGATGTACAAATCCGCAAATTAATTCAATTTCGACGGTAACCAAAACATTCAATTCAAGCCCCACTAATTTGGTCTTTGAACAAAGGCATACAATCCCGCCACAATATTAACGATAATACAATTAAATTACTATCATAAGACACTAAAGAAAAAATGTAATTTTCAAAGAACTTTGAGCTCTGGAGGATTCACTTCATAATGCCATTTTGAAAATACGAAAAAACCTATCTTCATTTCAGCGCCAAAAGAATGAAGCTCGTTCGAAGCTTATTTTCACATTGATCGAGGCAGCACATAATAACTGTGATCTCATGGCAACGACAGCGAGACAGTCTTAAATACATTTTGCGACAAGATCGCAAACAAAATACACTAAATGACCGAGGAACCGCAACTGCATAGTGGCCTAGGATTAGGAAACCATTTTCGCGCTCTGGTGTTTGTAAATTCGTTTCGTTCGAAAACCCCCAGAATTCAGTAAAAGCAGCTCAAGATATGCCACACAAATTATTGCGGGCTAGATCTAAATACCTTTCTGGTCAAATGGCATTTGCATCCAACTTACTTCTCCCATTATCGATTCCAAACAGGCTTAGTGTTGCATATGAAAACTAGCGCAGCGGAAATTCAGGCATTATTGTCAGACTCCCGTGAGGAGTGGGGGTGTGGAAATTAGATTGTCAAGAAAAAACTTAGAGGAAATTGTGTTTTTCTTGTCTACGGTTTCAAACGATATTAATCCCTTCGTGCAAGTATTATATTTCTGCTTCGTGTTTGCTTTCACTGGTCTATTTCTTCGCGTCATTCCCTTCCACAGAGGCCACGTTCTTTTTTCGTTCTTTCCGGAATGTGAGAGCACTCGCCTCCCACCAGTGTAGCCCGGGTTCGATTCCCAGACTTAGCGTCGTAAGTGAGAAGTTTTCTCCGGGTACTCCGGTTTCCCCTCTTCTCAAAAACCGTCATTTGACTTGATTTGCCTTAACTGTTAATTTCAGTTTACAGTGTCCGCATTTAGTGCTCCAGCGCTAGAACGACTAGACACTTGAAAGTTCCTTTCCTTTCCTTTGTTGGCTTGCTACCAAGTCTTAGAGTTTCCGGCACGGAATTGTCTGGGCCATTCAAATGCATTGGGACTAAAAAATCGGGCCAAGACAAACAAGAATCAAGGGTTTGTTTTCGATCAATTAAGACCTCGTCTAGACGAGAAATTTTATGTCACATTTACTCGTGTTGAAGAGGAAATTTGGCCAATTCGTGTGTGACAAATGCATTTGCTAAAAAGCTGGCGTGTTTGCTTTTACGTGACAAATAAAAGTTGTCAAATACGAAAAATCGCGCGTGTAGACGACTCGTCACATGAAATGTGACAAGTGAGCGCCATGGGGCATAGGAAACAATGCTCATGCAAAATTTGGAGGGACAAACAAAGAGTATTATGGTATTTTCGAAAATAACCTATATTGGGGGTAGGGTTGTACCTCTTGTTGAACACTAAATTTCATTGGCTGTATAGTGTCGTACTTCCTGTTGTTTTCTGTGCTAAATCCACTGTTATCATTTTGTTCGTTCTATTGTTATATTGGCCAATCCTGAAGCCGGTTCAATGAGGTATGGCACACATCCCTATTGGACTTCTGCTTTATCTATGCTGTCCAAAGGCTCATTGTGCTACACACACGATCAAATGCAGATGCCACATAAAATTGTCACAAAAAATTGCTCTTAAGGACAGGTTTTAACATCAACCAAAGCACAAAATTCCCTTCCCATCCCCAATCCCTGTCAGCCACTTTTTTTCACTAAACTAAGACCTAATATTAAAACTCACAACGTAGGCCAACGGTGTTAAGTTAGTTTGCTATCTGCTGTACGTGTCCCCCAATCAGTGCTTACTAGTGCTGATATCATTTACACTGGTGACAAATTATGGTTACTATTACCAGGTGTTTCAATTTGTTTTGACAGG